>JAUZST010003638.1:0-16989 GCA_034779995.1 Parotocinclus haroldoi | reverse complement strand
TATGACTAGTCTTGAGATGAACATGTGTATAGATATAACCTTGTGTGTGTCGCTGGGATAGCCACTGATGCCAACAGTGACGTTAAGAAAGTCAAATAAACAAACAAGTTACCAGTATACTCAAAATCAAACTGGCTCACTGAATCCTTTCAGGTGATCAGTAACTAGCCAATAATTTGGATGAACGATGAAGTCCATCCCTCTTACATCAGTATTTAAGATGATGTGACACAGAGTCTGGCAATACTCACATCTCTGAGAAGACACAGGTATGTACAAATATATACATATTTGTATAAATATATACATATAGTGCATAAACCTCCTGTTGTTTTTTCTCAGTTTCATCGAAGAGTATTGTTGTATGAGTATGTTGTAAGTGTTGGTATGGTATTTTATGGGCCTTTAAGAATGTGATTTCTGTATTTTCTGAAGAACCGATATTGCAGTTAGTTCTGCAGGGATATCCATGTTTTGGATCAAATTTTGGGGTGTCCACAACCATCCAGTTACGTCCAGTTTACAAATTCACAAAATTAAAGTGACCTCATTTCATTGACGTTTAAGCATTTTGCTCACGTTTATAACATCAGTGGTATTCAGTGAGATCTGATATGCTGCAGAAAATTAATGAAACTATAGGGACATGGATATATTTTGATCAAGATTAGGCAACAGTTTAAAACAACAACTGGTGAAGAGAAATGCTTTGAATCACATTCAGTCACATTCAAAACAGGATGGTTTTGTTATAACATTGTTCTTTAAATTAAAAAAAAATTTTCTAATCTATATGCGTTGCCTTTTTAGGGTCACTTTTCATTACCTTACAGGATGGGGTGGTTGTGGCATTTTCTCATCACGTTCTCCGTTCTTGGCACAGTCTCTGGTAAACATCCTTTTTCAGTGGGCAGTCCTGACGAGTGCAAGACGGCAGAATTTGTTCCCGGGTACAATCTGGGTGGAGAAGGTTTTGATATTGTGAAGATGGAGCGTAAACATTCTTACGTGATCGATATGAAGAGTTGGGATCTTGGAGATGGAACCTGCCACCTCGTAAACAATGGTCACTTAAATGAAATAAAGCAGAAGTTACCCAACGCTTTGACCTTCTGGAAGACGTCAAAGTGTTCACTGAAAGTCCAAAGCAAACTTTATGAGTCGAGTGAATCTTACACGAAAGATTTAACCTCGGGTTTCTCAAACAACTGGAAAATAGGCCTAGAGGTGCCCATGGCTAGCAGTGTAGTGGTGGGGGGCACCCTATCCCGTGAAGCAACTTATGCCATGAGCAAGTCGAAGCAGGACAGATACAGTTTCTCCAAGCAAGAAGTCCAGTGCAGCTTTTACAAGTGAGAAATTTACCTTAGGTTTTGAGACATGTATGTTGAAAATGAAATTAATTTAATTCTGTGTGTTTCAAATTTCTTCACAGTTACAAAATAAAAGGTGTGCCCCCGCTGCATGGAGAATTTCTTCAGGCCATACATTCCCTCAATGAGACAAGCGATTATAGCTCCTATGAAGAAGTGGTCGATAGGTTTGGTACACATTATACCTCGGGAGTGGAACTGGGTGGGAAAATGAAAGCAGTAACAGCGATCAAAACCTGTGAGGTGTCACTAAAAGGTCTCACAGAGACTGATATTGAAGATTGTTTGAGTGTGGAGGCATCGGCTACGTACAAAGTCACTGTAAATGCAGAATTCGAACACTGCCAAGCTCTAAGGAGGAAACTGGGGACTGGGGGAAGTTTCAGCTCAACATTTAGTGATAGAGAGGAGGAGATTATAGGGGGAAACATAAAAAATGAGGATCTTTTCTCCACCAGCACAAACGGTCACAGTGAGTGGATCGAGTCTCTGAAGTCCTACCCAGACGTAGTGTCTTACGATCTTAAGCCCCTCCACTTACTTCTAAAAGAAACCCATCCTGCTAGGAAAGGACTAAAGATGGCGATAGAAAAGTACATCACTGACAACTCTCTGAAACAGGTTTGTTCTAGTTCTTGCTCACTGGGCGAGCAGGGAAGCGTAAGGGACCCGTGTAGCTGTGTTTGTGAAAGAAATCAGAATGTTCTGGAGAATTGTTGCCCAGCTGAACGTGGTCTTGCTAAACTGAATGTCTTCAACCTACATGCTAAGGGTTTATATGGAGATGTGTGGAGCCAAACAGATGGTGTCGTACAAATCATATACGGAAATCAAGTCGCACGCACAGATGTGATCTATGGCAATGACAATCCCCGCTGGCCAGAAACATTTACTTTCAATACTATTAGGATGTCCACGAACACAAAACTCTATTTTAAAGTATATGATGCTGAATCTACTTGGAATGGTGAACTTCTTGGACAGTGCATCTGTGATCTTAGTAGTGAAATTTCAAGTGAAACGTGTGATTTCAGATATGGTTCTTTCTATTTTTCCTACGCTGTAACATGTGCCCCCGGTCTTCAAGGTCCAACGTGTGCCCAACATAAGCCGGACAGGATGGACACCAATCTGGCCCGGCTATTCCAATCCAGAAATGGAATCCTGCTTAAAGACATGTGGAAGCTTATTATAGCTCAGATTCTTTTTGCCGAGAGTGATGATTAATTTTTTTTTAACTAACAACAACAATTTATCAACCACACAACGTGACACACTAAAAACAAATCACAACAGAAAAGCGTAGGACTGATAAATCTTTCTAGCTCCTAATGACTAGCTTCAAATCTAAGCCTAAACTCATGAACAGATGATTATTAATAAATGAAATCATCTCGATCAGACAAAGCATGAAATATCCTGGGTTTGTACTGTTTTCAACCAAATAAGTCAGAGTTAATGTAAGGAATATTTAATTTCAATAACAATAAGTCTGCTGAATGGCCTCTAAAAAGATCTGGAATCCTCTCAGAAGATGTTATATATTGGGTTTTTAGCATTATTTTAATGTAATTAGCAATCAGGTGCACACTGAAGCCTATCCCTCGTATACCAGTGTTTAAAATGATGTGATAAGGAAGTTACATTGTGTTTTATTAAAGCGCTCAGAAAGGAAAACCCTTGTTTGGAGTGTCGTTTATCCAATGAATGTTATTAAACGTAAAGTTACCCAACTGGTGTGGATAATTATCCACAAAACCTAACTGGTATAAATAATTTGACTACAGCCTTTACATAAATATCCCTTCAAAAATGTTCTGTGTTCTTTGAGAAAACCTAGATCGTAAGAGATCTTAAGGGCAGGTGTATTTTAACTAACAAAACCGACACACTCCGTTTATCTAATGTTAAAAGACGTCCTCTACTTCCGGTGAGTCGCGAGGGGCGGGTGCTGTAGAGGAAGAAGAAGGCGGCCATTTTCGTGAGGTCGAAAGGCTTCGTTGTAAGTCCTAATAAGTCGCTACACATTTTACAGCGCGTTTTGATAATCATTGTTAAAGTGAAGTAAGGGAAATTAAATAAGGGAAATGAAAACAAGGAGGTCGGAACACAAAGAGCGTCGTCAGGGCGTTTTCCCGTATTTTCTCCTCTAACTTCAATAGGAGCTCGTAATTGCTCGCAGTACACAATATTCACAGTTACATGCAGCAAATCTTTTAGATTTTGGAGACCGTTTCGGACTGTCAAACACGTTTAAATAGCCAAAGGGTCAGTCTGAAAAACGAAACGTTGGACTCGCGATACGTGCAGATCATCAACACTGCGCAGGAAATACGCAAATCGATAACGAGTCTGCGCAGTGTTGTTGTTATAATGTTAGCACTTCGATATAAAAATTAACCTATAAGTGATTAAACGTAACTTGTTCTACACACGTAGTTTAGTTTTTAATTTAAAGCACACGGATGAACAGCCCCAGCTTTTAAATGCTTCAGAAATAGTCGAGTAATACAAAAAATATTAATTGAAAGATAAGTTCGTGTTAATCGTCTTAAAAAATCACTTTTAGGAATCAGATTTTAATTTGAAAGTGTGTAAGCCTGATTTCCACTTACTGACCCGTTAACATTTTTCTTAAGACGCTTTTGTGAATCTGGTCCTAAATGTTTTTTTTATTAACAAGGTAAGCGTGTAAATAAGACTGATATCCTGTCAGTTTACAATTTTAAAAGCCTTTTGAGTGAAAATAATGCGTACAAGTGTTCAGGTTTTTTCTCTGAGCAGATTAAAGAAAATAACAAAAATAATGAAAGCTTCTATACTTCTTAAAGCCCTTATTCCTTAGCACTCTGCTTTTAAAAAAATAAATAAACCTGACAGCAGTATTTGTTCTTGTGAGCTAAATTCGGAGCTTCTGTATTTATCTAGATGCCCCGGCATTGCTCTGCTGCTGGCTGCAAATCGCGCGACACCAAAGAAGCTCGTGCAGCTGGCGTCACATTCCACAGGTGAGACTGTTGCTGGTTTAAATTGTTGGTTTTTAAAAATCTTATTATAAATAACAGTCCTCCTCTTCCCTGTGACCCCCTTGCTCCAGCACCAGACCCTTCTCCAGGTCTAGCCTGTGTGCCTAATCTGGGCCAAACTGCTATAAGAAATAAAACTGTACAGCTGTTAGTCGTGTTGATCTCGATTCATTCATTTTTTAATTATCGGCTCAGGTTGCCCAAGAAAGGAAACCCTCGCCGTGATGCCTGGATCCTCAACTCTTGTCGCAAAGGTCCGGGAGGAAAAGGTCTGTGGGAGCCTCGGAGTGACTTTGTTTACTTTTGCTCCAAACATTTTACCTTGGACAGTTTTGAACTTGCAGGGGTCAGGTGTGTATTTCATCTTGCATGTAATGTCTATAAGATCAAAAGCCTTTTAACTATTTGGTTTTTGTGGCTTATTTTTAATAGCAGAATCGCTGCAATGTGAAGCTCTTTAAATCTGTGTCCCTCTCCTCTCTCCCAGTGGGTATCGTAGACTGAAAGATGACGCCATGCCCACGGTGGTCGAACCTCGGTCTTGTCAGACTGCCAAAAGACGAGGCAAACCATGGAAGCGAGGGGTAGAACAACAGACGGGGTGAGTGGTGTGACGTCTGCGCCTGTCAGACCCGAGTAAAGGGGCTGTGGTTACCGAGCCTTTTGGTGCCAGCCAGATTCATTCAGGGAGGTATGGCCTCTGTGCCAATGGGTCCTCAGAAGAGCTGTGAAGTTGGCATGGCCTCTGGGTGTGCTAGTTGGTGGCAATAAAGGGGGTGTGGTTTCTGAACACGGTTGAAAGTTGTTGAGACTCAGTAACCCCTTATATTCCTCTAAATTTCTCTACAGCACCGAGTCCAGGTCCGAAAAGGAGACGTCAGAAAACACGCAGACGGCAATCGAAGAGTGCCCACCGCGTGTGACTGATGGAGAAGGAACTGCAAGTGCCAGTCTGACCAATGAGGAGCAAGCAAATGAGCGAGCTCCTTCCCCGTTCTCGTCTGAAGCCGTTAAACCCGAACCATGCTCCACAGCTTGTGATCAGCCATCAAATCCACCCTCTCCCTCCCGCTACATGAGGCGCCTGCCTCCGCCCACCGGCTTCTATGTGGCCAAAGAGCACAGCTACGCCCTGGTTTACCCGCTAGTCTGGCGCAGGAGCTACGAGAAAGCCATTGACAGCCTTCAAAAGGCTCTGCGCCTGCTCAGTGCCGCCCGCCGCCGGGAAAACCGGCTCCGGCTGGCGCTGGTGCGTCTCAGAGAGAGCCGGTTCAAGCAGACTCTGTCTCAGATTCAAGACCAAAAGCGGGAAAGCCAGAGTCGCCCAGGCCGCGTCGCCGCTCCCGAGAGCGGGAAAGCAGTGAGGTCTGACGTGGACGAGAGCGAGGTGGAGGGCACGACGGAGGAGTTGGAGCTCTTCCAAGAAGAAGAAGGCTCAAGAAGGACGGAGAGTTCCTCTAAGCAGAGGCCGGGCACAGAAGACGAGGAAGGGTACTGTTTTTATTGCGGACGTGGAAGGGAGGACGAGGGTCATACAAGGCTCAAGGATGGACAAAAGAGGGGAAGGCTTAAAGAAAGCCGAGAAGTTTGCGACGCAGACACAAAACAGAGTCGCTTCTATTTCTGTGAGGAGCAGGACCAAGCAAGGGACGCCTCCCTCCTTCCAGCTCAACCTGAAATGCTCCTGCAGACACACGCCCTCTCTGGACCTGCGCAACCCACGCAGGCGCCCACATCTCCGCTTCAGCTGCAGCAGCTCCACCTGCTTAGCCCAGATGTCACCCCGACACAACCCAGCGCTTCGCTGGCCGACGATGGAGGAGTGTGCGGCGTGTTTCTGGTTCCTGTGTCGTCAGAAACCAAGGAGAGCGCCATCCAGAGCATGGACGCACAGACCCTGCTGGTGGCCGACAATGAGCTTCAGGATGGAGACGGCCTAAACGTCGGCACCGACCTCATGGATCTGAGGAGCTACGGTCTGAGGGAGAATCGCCATGTCGTCCAGTCCACCGCCAGAGCTTCGGTGTTGGGCGCTGACGTGAAGCAGAGACTCAAGGAACATCTGGAAGGCTTTCAGCTGCAGCTGAGCAGCGAATTTATCAAATAGGGCACAATAAAACGTTTTTAAGCAAAAGGTCCTTTGTCAGGTTCTCCTGTGTTTGTGAAAAGTATGAAACGTTCCTGTTCGAGGGGTTACTCTGATTGGTAGGCTTTACAGTAGTATTGTGGATAGTGTAGTGCTTGAATGACACCGAGACGTCTTGTTTTTTTTCTCAAGTTTCTCTCAACTTTCACTTACATGACATATGCAGAATGTATGAATGATTGTTGTTTTAAAAAAATAAACTACACCCATGATGTCTATGGGAATTTGCTGTCAGGTGGCCCTGACTTGTTGAACCAAATTCGAACTGGCATTGCGTTTGTTGATGTACAAATCGTTAACAAAATTAAAAAAAACAGTCTGTTTATTTGTACTGTTTGCCTCAGCCTGCTTTGTAAAATGTGCAAACTGGGATTCGTCCCCGTGTTATTCAATAGTGCAAATATTGAAAAATCATTATTAGGTTTTGATCTAACGCAGCCTCTTCTGTTGGAGTCGAGGCCTGCGGTAGGACGCTCCCACACGGACGGTCATAGCACTTTTAATTTTTGGCTGCTGATATAATGATGATATTCTAATTATAGCTAATAATTTTACGACTTAGAAAGTCTGTCCTGCTGCGAGGCGAGTTTAATTCCACTTATGTCATGTGACTGACTGCTAAAACTACAAATAAATGGAATAATTATTGATGCGAGTATGTGTGTGTATGTGTGATCCTACTGGTGAATGCAAAGATCGCTTCTGACATGACCAACGAATACCTAATAACGATTATTCTGTATAAATACACAAATATTTGCCTATTGTGGGATTAATAAAGAATTCTCTTTGCTTAAGTATGTGCAGTGTCATAAACATCCAAAACAATAGTCTGTCTTCTTCAGTTACCCTAAAACTGTATGACTTGAAGCTGCCCAATAGAAGCGAATAGCCACAGCTTTTATGAACTAGCTCAGGGGAATAGATCTCAGGTGAGACAGCCATTGATTGTGATCCTGTTTTAATCCACATTCAACAAGAAAAGGGAATTTATCCCGCATTTAGCACATTTTAAAAGTTACCTCACAGATGCTACTACTACCTACATTAGTGAAAACATGCATACGCCCGCTAGCTATATATAAATATATTGTGAACGGATGGTTATGGGGAAAGTGAGTTTATTTACCAATAAACTCAGTCTAGTGTTTGTTCTTACTTTAATCTTATATAGTAGAATCTTATATAGAATAAACAACCGTCACCTATGCTACCACTTTATGGGAGAAGCCCTAAAATGGAAACATCAGGCTGTCGTAATTGCACCATGTAGATGATATAAACTCATTATATTCGTATCTTTAACGAGCTGTTTTTGTGAGATTAGTCTTAATGATGTTTACTTTAATCGTTAACATTTTCAAATACAAATCTACCACAGCTGCGTTTTATAGTGGCACACGCGTTTGCAATTCAGTGAGGCCGAACTGCAAATGCAGCGCCTTTCTTGATCAAGGGCACTTCGAAGACCGTTAAGTTATATCCTTAGTAGTGCTCATGCATAGTGAATGGGCGCCATTAGGAACTCGGTCTTTGTTTAACGTTCGTGCTTGTTTGAAAATACACCCACTAGCATCCCTGTTGTAGATGCAAACATTCGGTGTGTGTAAGTAAGTAAGTAAAATACAATTAATCCAGTCACTTGGTGTGTATATCTATTCACTTAATGAATGAAACCCCTTTACGTGGTTTAAATTGTTAAGTCTAAAACTAGGGGGCTTTGTTTATGATTTCCCTTTTGATATCCGTTAATGTACACTCAGGTTAAAGCTTTAAGAGTTTAAAAGGCTGAAATGTGCATTTAAAATCACATGTCTCTGTTGATGTGAAATGTACAGGCATGGGATTTAATTTGGGGAAAATCCTGGCCATATTCCAAAAGGAGTGGTTTGCATTGTAGTCATGTGCAAAACAAATCTACATGAAATGAATTGTCTAGCAGTTTTTAACATCTCACAACGTGCGTTTTTGTAAACCTCATGCCTAAATCTGTTTGTTCTCTCTCTTCCAGGACTAATAATAAGATATGACTAAAGTGACCTCACCTCCAGGGACGGCTCTCCAAACTAAAGTTCAGGTTGCGTTGTGTGTTATGTGTGGTTTGAAGCTGGGTCCTGATGTCGCTCCTCAGCTCTTACCTTGTCTACATTCCATCTGCAACCAGTGCTTCACTTGTCCGAAGGAAACCCCAGGTTTAATGTCTAAATTAATGTAGAAAAACCAGAGCATTCTTAGTCTAATCACCTCTAATCAGTGGTATGGTTTGCAGAATGTCCTGTATGTCAGGAACAATATGACCTGAAAGAAGTCATTGGAAATCTTTTGCTGACAAAATCCACCATGGATCCGGGTGAAAGCGTCGAGGTGAGTGAAGGGCGCTTGTTTTTATTTTTTTAAGGGAGTGCCGTTCTGGAACGTCTCCGAGTCTGGGTTTGAGTCCGAGTGGTGCCTTCTAGTCACCGGGACAAACAGGATGAGGTGCAAGGATCAACTGAATATTTCAAAACCTTAATTTCCTCCACAGTGTAGCGGTTGCCATGAGGCATGTGCGTCCAGCTGGTGTGTCGACTGTCAGGAGGACCTTTGCTCTGTGTGTGTGGCAGCTCATCAGAGAGTCAAAGTGGCTCGTGAACATTACATCCACACCATAACGCCAGGTGTGTTCGTGCACGACCCATACGAATACGAACTCAGCCGTTATCCTCAAGCAGATATTTAACAAGTGGCATTTCGTAGAGTCTCCACGCCCGGTCATGTGTCCCGTCCATACGAAGGAAATGATAACCAGTTTCTGTCTGACGTGTGAACAGCTGACCTGTAGATCCTGCCGGCCCCTGCATCCCAGTCACCTGTACGAACCTGGTTTGTCTCCCGTCACATTTGGATAGGTTGTAAAATATTCTGATTAAAGGAAATGGCAGGGACTTTTCAGAAACATTTCCAACCTTTTTAAGTTTTCCGTTAAGGGGTCACAGTGTGACTCTGATAACCCAGAAGTTAAAGTCTTGGACTACTATCCTAAAGGTCCAGGATTGAGGTTTTAGCAGTTGCTGGTGCAGGGATCGAACCAGAGCCAAACCTCTAACGAGGTGAGTGTTATGTGTTCCAAAATAGTATTTGGCACAATCCAGCACTCTGACTTAATAGCACTGTTAAGTCATGGGTTGACTGGGCTTTGGGTTTGAGGACTTTTGGGTTTGGATCAGCGGGTCTGAGTGCTTTGGGTTTGGGGTTGGTTCTTTGTGTCTCGCTTGGCACTGACCCCCTCATTGCCATGGTAACATAGTGGTAAAGTTTCTGGACTTTGCATAAAAGGTCCAGACTTTAATCCCACCTGTACCGTGCTGCTGTTGTGTCTGTGAACATGGCCCTTAACCCACAATGGCTTGGATTTACGTTAATTAATAATAATAAAAATCTGAAAGATGCATTTTCTATCCTTTATTGCTTGAGCATACATTAATCTCTGCAGTTGTGGCATGTTTGAACTTCAGGATGTAAAGGTGCCTTAAATTTGATTAGATTTAAATTGAACGATTTTGTAGAATGTGATGCAGGCCATAAGTATTTATTTTATTTGTTTTTAAGCAATTGGATCAGAACTGTGTATATGTATTTACTGTGCATATTTGTCTGTTCAGACTGCAGGTTTCCCACGAGGCGGTGGGGAGGCAGAGGAAACACATCCGCAGGATGGTTCAGAAAGTTCGACAGAAGAAGCTCAGCATTCAGAAGAACCTCAGTGACCTGAAGGGAAGGTCTGTATTCGACCATTTTTGTAACGTCAGTAAGAATTGAGAATTGTCCTGTACCTCGTCCCGTACCTCGTACTGAAACGACGACCTGCCCAATTCTGCTCCAGACTCTCTGACCTGCAGGAGCTGAAAAAGCGAGTTCAGATGGAGGTGAAGCAGACTGTGGTCAAGCTCTACAACGTCCTGCTGAAAAAAGCAGCCAAAGTCATCAAAAAGGTGGAGGTACGGCCCTCACTAAAGGTCTCACTAAAGATACCAGCATTATACACAAGCTCGGATTAATTTAATGTTAAAAAATGGCTAATACTCGGTGTGGCTTCGTTGTAGAATCAGTGCAGGAAGGAACGGGAGATGATAGCTGACAGGTGGATGTTACTGCAACGACTGGACCAGAAGCACAATCATGTGCTGAACTTCACCAACCAGGTCCTGGCCTCATGCGATGACATCATCCTCCTGTCCTGCAAGAAACAGGTCTCATAAGGAGTACCAAAAATTCTACTCAAGTAAAACTAGTAAATGAAATTCTACAAAAGTCAAGTAAAAGTATTAGTGCTCTAATTGCATTTTACTAAAGTACTAAAAATGTAAAGATCTACTCAAGTAAAACTAGCAGTACTCTCATTACATTTTACCAAAATACAACTTTACCGATCGAAAAATCTTCAACTGACAGAAATTTTGGATCCATGCCCAGGAATCTCCCCAGATCCAATTCGGTTAAGAACCTGTGGTCATTCCCTAAAAAGAAGTTTGACAAACAAAAACCCCAAACCATGATCAAATCAAAGCACTGATTAAGGGTTCTCATCATTCGGGATTTTGAAGTGAGGGGAACAGTGGAAGTCTTTAAAAAAGAAGGGTAACTCCGTTAAAAAAAAAAAAAAAAAAACTGGGGCAGCAAACTTTGTGAAAACCAACGGTACCCGCCGTAATTAAGCTTCTGTATGTGACGTTCCTTCAGATCCATCACCGGCTCCAGGGCCTGCTGGAGCAAACGACCGGTCCCTTAGCCACCATGATGGAGCTGCGCTTCCAGAGCGATGAAGCCAACATGAAGAAAGCCCTCAAAGGCTTTGGTACGTCGTCTTTCACAGCACTGATTTAAACCTCAGCCATTATGAGCTGCCTTTTAACGTTCCCGCACGTTTTTATCCTTTCCCAGGCCGTATTGCGACCAGGGAAGTCCCTTTCTCCTGCTCGACCACAGACAACGATCCAGACCAAACAAAAATGGCCCTAAAAGGTAATAACCATGATCCTGTGGCCGCTTTCTCTCCTATTCGTGCCCGTCTGTCCTTGTGGCCCTCGCAAAACGATGCACGGGGTCAGGGCGGTGCTAGGAGGAGGCATGCGTGGTCTTATCACCCTTACCAGCCTAAGCAGGCCTCCATTAAACCCTCAACTCTTGAACCAGTGCCGCCAGAGAGCCCTCTAGTTGAAGCGTCGACGCCGACCCCCCCCATCCCTCCCTTCAGATTATGTTTACAAATTCAAGACCATCCTCCTGTGGCTTCTGCAAGTCCTCCTGTCGTGGACCCCAGCCTCACTGTGCCCCCTAGTGGCCGTGACGGGGACCAGTGTGACATGGAAGTCCCGCCCTGTAGCCGGCCAGCCACGCTTCAGGCCAAATTATCGTCCACCTCCGCCTTGTGGAAACCAAGCGATTTGTCGAGTGGAAGGCACGTCAGCCCAATTTCGGCCAGTGTCGCACCCTTTCTTGTTATCAGCACCGGATCGTCGACTGAGGTCAAACCGATGGAGAAATCACCAGCAAGTCCATCAGACGTGTCCAGCGAGCGGGACCAGTGCAGTGTGCAGCACACTGAACAGCACATCAAAGAAGAACTCAACACCCCGGCCATTGCCTCTCCCTCAAACTGCTGCTTCCCTCTAAAGGTAACGACATAGGCGGTGCTTTTAATGGCCGATATTTATTAAGACACTTCACCGTCACACTTTTCTCTGAGCAGGAGGAGGATGAAGGTGAAGAAGAACCTTTACTAAAGTGCAGAGACGAGCAGGGTGAGGGTGTCCTTAATAATGATGATAATAATAATAATAGAAATGGTCATTATCAGAATATTATTAATTATAGTTAATATTAAAAATATTTTTAATAAATAAATATGAAACACTAATAATAGATGTTAATAAAACAAATAATCACACAAAAATAAAACCTATAAGTACATTTATTGATCTCAGGAAAAAAACAATCTTACAAATAAATAAGCGCTAAAAATGTATTTTTTTATTAATTAAATTAATTGCATATATACAGTTATACTAAAATAATCTTAAAATATTAAAATCTTACAATGTTCACTTTATTTTTGTACTAGCTATTGTAATTGTTAATATAACTATCATTATAATATATTGAAAATATAATGAAAAATAAATAAATTTAAAAAACTCATATATATATATATATATAAAATTATTCAGTCTTTATTCTTGTTTAGGTTCTATGCAGAGGTTGTTTTTGTCTTTTTTTTTTTTAATAACCTTAATACTATGGTATAAATGATTTTTTTTTTTTTTTCTTCCCCCCCTCTCTGTACTCAGGTAATCTGGTAGTTCTGGGCTCGCTGGGCAGGTGAGAGAAAGAAAGAAAGATTTTGGAGAGAGAGCTTGGATGTTGTAGCTAAATATTAATCATTCAGGGATTGGTTACCTGACGTATCCGTCCGCCGTTTGGCCCTCCCTGATCATCCCTCTTCTCATCCTCACACTTACCGGGTCTTCGAGGGAGAAAGGGGCGAGGGCTTCCAGGTCAGTGTGGTTCAGGAGACCAAGACGTCACACAAAGCAGTTCTGTTTACATCCTCCCCCCTGCCTTCCAAGAAACCTTACTGCGCCGCCTGCAGGATCTCAGGGAAGCTTTTCCACTGCAGTCTGTGTCAGAGGGCTTTCCATAGAGAATGTCACTTCCCTCCTGTCTCAATAACCAGGTGAGCCACATACACAGACAGTACATAACACCTGCTTTACACACTCCCTCTGCTTTTATCTGTGTTTATCTCAGCTCCTGCAGCAGCTCTCCATGGTGGTGCACTCTGTGTCGGGATTTCTCTCACGCCGACCGTCCCAATGAGGATCCACATGCTTATGGTCCTCCAGGTTTTGGTTCCAGTGATCAGAGGGTGAGGAAAGTTTGGTTGTGTTAAAGCAATACCGCGTTCGTCCACTAGATGGGGAACCAACCTAACTAGAGATCCTTCTGTATTCTCATTAGGGATGCTTATTCCTAAAAACGTAGGTTTTTTATATTTATCACAGTTCTCTATAAGTGGCTGCACTTCAAAGCGTAAGGAAAATTATGGGAAATATTACTAAGCACTGAAATAATAGAACTTTAATCATGTGGATAAAATAATGAAGTGTTTCCATTTAATATCAAGATCCCATTACAGGACTTAAGAAGCCACACAGCGATGCTGTTCTTAATTTCCTGATTCATTATTTTAAGGTTTGTGTTTAATAAAGATTTGATCATAATATTAAGGAATCGAGTGGTGATCATGTAAGATCTCCAGCCTTTAGAAAATCTGTAGTCTGGAACTATAAACTCTGGGACTTGGCTTCGACCGGATATTCCAACTTCTCAGAGCCTTTTTGAAATGAAATAAAGCCAAAGCCGCGGTTCTAAAGGACTGAGTGTGGGCGCCATTCATAGCTCCATCTTTTGCGTTCCGTCATCGTTACGTTGTCAGCTGACGTGAAACAAAAAGACTTTGAACAATTTTTGTATCGGTTCAGAATTATTCACACTGCAATGCATACAAAAATTAGATTTTTTTTTTTTTTTTTTTTTTAGGTCTCGTTTTGAATTAAAGAATATTTCTGATCTTATCGCACCCTCTAGTGGATGATAATGGTATGGCCACCTATTTAAATGGTCGAGCTGCTGAAGTAGGTACTTAAATCTCATGATCTGGTTCGACCCTGGGTTTAGGGAGCCTAGTTTCTGCATTTCCTCCATTTCTGAAGGGGTTTCGGAACATATTGGTCTAACATTCGCTGTATGTCCATGCGTTTGACAGAAATGTGAGTACCTGCTGCTCTCTCTAATCTGCCATAAGCACAGTTCAGCTCTCTACAGATCGGATAAGGTAAGGATCATTTTAAAGAGTTGCCATCGTTAAATATTCTGGAAAAATCACTTGATAAGACCTCTGGTTCCGCTAAGCTTTCCTCTCCCACCGCTCGCTACATTGACCTGATTCTGATTCGCGGACGTCTGCTGAGAAAGCTCGACCCTCCTTACCGCACATCTGCCGAGTTCATATCAGATGTGTGGTTCCTCCTAAACACCCTGCCGAACTCCCCAAGGGTAAGCTGGAATTTTAAGCGTTTTATTTCCTCGCTTCCCTCGCAGTTTGCGACGCCGTTGTTTTGTATCTGCCACTAGGAGGCGCAGCGGGTAAAGGGGCTACAGAGGTTCTTCTCAGAGAAGCTGAAAAGCGTTTTTGGGGAACAGTGACGGAGACGACGGAAATGTTTTAAATGTCAGACAGCTTGTTTTTGATTTATGTTACGTTTTGCGGTCGAAATAAACTTTATTTGGACAATCGGATCCGTGTGTCATCAATGGTGAAAAAGATTATAAATAATGTTCTTCAAGATTAGAACGGATTTCGATATTTTTATATCTACAGAGCATAATATAATTAACTGATTCAGAATCTGGAGGGATTTCAGTCCTAAAAGGCCTAAAGTGAAGAGGGGTGATCTCTCGCCACTCCCTCAGGTGGCACTGCATCAAGAACGGTTGTTCATCAATATCTGATCGGACCACAGGGGTAAGGGATTACTGTGTCCAATCTTTATCAAGCTCTACAATAGAGTTACATTCACAAATACCACTTAAAACTTTACTGTGCAAAAAACAAGCCTTGTGTTATAACCAGGTCCAGAAGCGGCATCACCTTCGTTCATTAAGGCCACACTTATTTATTGCTTGTTCCTCGGATGTACCTACTTAAGAATCTACTGAGGAGGGAGGGAAAAAAAATCTTTATTTTTCAGCACTTTTCAATTTCTCGAAGACTGTGTGGAATCAATACAAGGAAGGAGGAAGAAATAAAATATTTAAAAATAAAATGTATATAAATTTAAAAATACAATTTATTTAACCTACAATTAAATTGTCTCTATATGCTAGAATTTTTAAGAAAATGGCTCCAAAAGCGATTACATGTATTATGCAAAGTTTTAATATAATGCCACGGTTTCCCTGGAGATATGTTATACAATTGGAAAGGAAACGAGGGTGGAATCATACAGTTTCATTAAGCAACACCCAATGTACTGGGGATTATATTGGTTGCTAGCTCTGGACACTTACCTTGTGATTACACCCTTGTGGGTGGATGGATGGAAACTGACTGAATCAAATACAAAATGTTGCCATATCTTAGGCACATCAGAGGATTTACAACTGCATGGAAAATACAGTTTGGAGGGCGTGTTCCAGCAAAAAATGACTGCAATAATGAATTAATCAGACACTAGAAACATTTTGTAAATGAGTAAGACTGCACAAAACTTTGCATTGAAACCTCCAATCTCCAATGCCCATACAACATGTACGATGACCTCACCTGATAAAATCAAGATTTACTGTTTGAGAGACCTTTTTCTTTCCTGTGTTTAATAAGCATGTTAAGAGTTAATGACCTCAGTGTAGCAAGCCAACTGATTAACGTGAATCTGGATAACAAAAATAAAGTGTGAAACTTAAACTGACAGAACTAGACTAGACTTTAGTCAGCATACGATTAAACGATTTAATTCTTCATATAAAGGGCAGTCCAGCAAAACTGAAGGCACAAAATTTACACTAAAACCATGCAAGAAAGCATGGACTTTGACCTTGCCTGTTAAAATCAGATTTTAAAAACGTTTCCTTTCCTGTATTAAGCATGTTGAGTTAAAGTCAGTGTAGCAATCCAACCGATTATACCAACGGTATACCAATGGCAAAATAATCACTCTTACCAGCACACACAAACAGACATGGTGTGATGGACAGAAAAATATTCTGGTGGCATTTGTCTGATCATGTTGAGAAGAACAAGCATATGTATTATAAAAATATTACATTTTTAATGTAATTAAGTATTTCCCTCGGACATTTCGGCACTTTTTCCCAAAAGTCCCCCAATACAGTCAGATCTTATATAACCAGTCTCCAAATTGAAAATGACTTCATCACTATATCCCTATCCGGCCTTAGTTTCATTACTCAACTCGAGATGGCCATAGTGTTGATGTAGAAATTAAGTTAGGGATTTATTGACGAACTGCTGCAGCCGGATTCCGGCTGGCTAGAATCTAAAGCGTTAAAGTGAATCTAGCTAACAAAAACAAAAATTTTAACTGTATAATCTGACGCCATCGACCATGTTGTCTGTGTTGCATCGACAGAGCGAGAAAATAAGGAACTATTCGCTCCCCTCGCATGCTGGAGGGCGGGAAAAAATTATTGAAGAGAAGAAAATGGTTGGCTCTCCATCGGAAGGCGGAAAAGGATACAAAAACCTTTTTTTTTTATTTCAACCATTGGTGCTGCGGCGGATCCGAGAAATAAAAAAAAAAATCAAATATGATCGTCGGCGGATCCGCGAAACAAACAATTAAAAAATATGTCTGGTGTAACTTAAAACCATTTGCAGTAACGG
>JAUZST010003637.1:0-16989 GCA_034779995.1 Parotocinclus haroldoi | reverse complement strand
CGTGGGGAGAAAACGAAAACACAACAGTAAGGGATCGGGGTAAAATAACTGACCGCGGCGAACAAAGTAAAAAGGGCGCGCAGTGCGAACCCTAACACGTATGTGTTGATACATGGCTTTTTTATGACAGGGTGTTTTGCTTCCTTTGGTAGAGAAGTACGACTAAGCCTAGCTCCAACTCTTAGCGCTCCATCCGTCACTTGCCTTGGGTTCCAACTTGCAGACTATCCTTTGCAACAGTTGCTCTGCTTGATCTGCCTGCTTTTAGATTCTGTGTGTGTCTTAATCAATCTTTTGCGGTACACGTTATGTTTGTGCATTTCAACAGCTTTGTTTGAAGGCATGATGCTCTCAGTACAGACTTTATCTTCAGAAGCCAGGCTACACCAGTCTTTAACCCTGAACCTGATGAATAGTAATTGATCAATTTCATTAGTGCCTTTTCGCTGTCACCACATAACTGTGCACTACACGGTTCTTTTTTTATTTTAGGGTCATGGTCATTTACAGAATTTGGCTGAATATTCCTTTGGCCAGAATGACTTCATGAGAAATTCTGGCCCATTTATCTACTGGTCAGTAGAAAGAAAGGTGGCAGCATGTGTGGCAGCATCAAGTTTGGAACTGCATTGGGGAACATTTGTCAAGCTGTGTATTGTGGACACTTTATTAGAAACAAATGTTTCAATTCCACTATCTGAGTTAGCAAGATATCTGTTATCTGTTTCAATCTGCATCTCTGTTTCAATAAATTGTCCATACGTGCTGTTACAACAGCTGCAACCAATCCCAGTCTGGGTATTGTAGTATGCTTTATAGGTGGTACTCTTTTTTTCAGTAGAAAGGAGACATACATTTTTCCATTAGTGTCTTTAAGATAATATGCAGTTCCATAGCCTGTTTCATTGGCATTACTTAAATGATGTGTATTTGTGCACCAGAAAATGTGTATCTTTTTACTTGAAAATCAGAAGGTATGGACCTCTGAAAGCCATTTATGAAAGCCTGAATTGTAAAGACTTCTGGAATGCTGTCATCCCAGTCACATTTGCTTTTGACAGATGTTGCAAAGGATCTGCTTGACTGTTAGAACAACTATGGAAAGAACACTTACTAGATCATGTAAAAAGAAGACTGTAGAAAGGATGTTATTACAGATTCACTTTGTTAATATAAAGCCTCCCAAAACACAGATATCTCTATAAGGATGTTCAACTGGAGCCACACATACAACAGACCTGAGACACTTTTATGTTCTTATATTTATCATAATAATCTTAAAGTTTAACCCTATGCCCTCATCGTGAGAGGTGGAAGCAAGTATAAGATCACTGTTCTTAGTCTTTGTGAAACCAGATGGATACAGACAGGAGTAGTCATATTATATTCTGGACATCTGGATGATAAGGCACCAGGGGAGGGGGTAGCATTCTCTCCAAAGAAGCACAGAGGTCCCTTATCAGTTGGGAGCCAATTAACTCCAGAATCATTATTGTGAGATTTCTAACTACACAGTAAATAATTAAGCTTCAAGTTATATGTGTTATGAAACATGAGGTAGAACACAAGAATGCGGCAAAGAGGGAACGAACGTCATTCAATAAGGAAGGGAAAATAACGAAAGAGGCAGAGCAAAAGGCTCTCCAAGATACAAAAACCAAATGTTGCGCCGCTGTGGTGCTTCCCGAATAGGAATGGCACCCTTCAGCAGGCGAAAACGCGAATCGGGGACCATGGGCGCTGAAAAGGCAGAGAGCAGGCGTGCAGAAAGCACGTGAGGGCGGTGATTTGGGACGCTTCCCAAATAGAAAGGCACAGAGGGACTCCGCAACGGCAGGGGGCGATTGGAATCACACGTGCGGCGAGCGCGTGAAGAAGTGAAGCTGGGACATGTTCCAATAGGAGCGCACAGCCAGTTGAAGTAAAGCTCAGTAGGCGCCGAGCGAAAATGGGACGGGAAACCCTGAATCTCTCCCTACAAATCTAAACACCTCCGAGGTTTCCCTCGTATGCATCCATCAGCTCTAAATGCCCCAGGATGAAACCTTCTATGGTAAGGAATGGCGCTGGTCGTAGCGAACGTCTACCAAGACAGCGAGTGGCCGAATGAAGAGGACGTGACGAGTGACCTGGGGCCGGTACTTCAATAGTAAAGGCTCCAGGTGATTGCTATCATGTCATTAGCCAGCGTGATGATAAAAGCAGCTATCAGACTTTGTTCTGTAATGGCGGACGGGAGCGAGAGGTTCATCCGCACAAGGTAGTAACCCTGACAATATTGTGCATCTGGAAAGTATTCACACCGCTGATATGATTTATTTGTTTTTTAATTTGAATAGATTTTCAATACTCTCAAGAAAACTTTTTTCACATGGTCATAATGGGGTATTTTGTGCAGAATTTTGAGGAAAGAGATTAATTTAATACAATTTGGAATAAGGCTGTAACGTAACAAAATGTGGAAAAAGTGAAAGCAAGGAATTGGTACCATGAATGAGAACAGGGAGATTTTTGCTGATGTCTGTGCTGACAACAACCTGATCATAGGAGCAATACTTTACCCATACACCTATTCACAAAGCCTTTTGGTTATCACCTGACCACACTACTGAAAACCAGATCGACCACATACACATAAACAGGAAGTTCAAAAGCTCTCTGCTGGCTGTTGAGGGAGCAGAAGAGGGGAGCAGGAAGGAGAGATCTGTTCAGAATTGCAAGAAAACAAATCACAAGCCAAGTTTGTCAACAGAAACATTTTAAAGAATAGACATAAGGGTTAAAACACACAAAAAACAACTGCAAACCACGGGCACAAAAGGTGGCAGCCCATAGATATTATGAAGTACTTTATGCAAATAAAGGTGAAAAAGCATTAAATGTGACAAAAGAAATTACATCAAAGATTACATGAAGATGGCACATTATGCAGAGGTCACAGCCCAAATAAAGGGTTTACTTAGACAGACAAACACACAGATTTACAACAAAACAGGGACAACTTCTGATCACCAAGGAAGTACAGCAGAAAAGATGGACAGAGCACTGCTCAACAGACAACTTCCTGACCAGACAGTAATGATCCCAACAGCTGCCCAGATGCTGGAGAAAAGCTGCGATCACCAACAAGATATAAAATAAAGAAGGCAATAAAGGAATTGTGCCATGGCAAGTCAGAAGGGCTAGACGAGATCAGTGCAGAGGCTTTGCAATCTGTTCTTGAAACCTGACCTAATATGCTTTACCAGCTGATCAAACAGACATGGGCAGAAAAGATCCTACCAATGGACTGGAAGAACAGCCTCATTGCATTTATACAAAAGAAAGGAGACCTCAGAGAACGTAACAACTACAGTGGTATCATGCTCATCAACACCTGGCAAAGGGCCCAATTTAATTATTTTTGAGAGGGTGTGAAAGGGGAGCAATGAAAGACTAACGGTAAAATCAGGCTGGTTTCCAGAACGGAAGCCCATGCACTGACTAAACGTCCATCATCATGATCATCATCAAGCAATCCATAGAGTGGAACTCCTTTGTCTATGTCAAATGCATTGACTTTGACAAGGTATTTGACAACGTAGACCACTTGTTGCTATGGAAGCTCATGCATCACTATGGTATCCCTATGAAATAAGTAAACATCATCAAGAACACATACCAGGATATGCACTGTAAAATGCTTCACTAGGGATCTTCATATGAAAAGATCAAAGTTCTCACTGATATGAGACAGGGCTGCTCTCACATACACACCAACAGATACAGGACAAGACAACATGGCTGTAAACAACCGCAGCTGAGCTTGGACTTTTTTTTGGGGAAAAAACCAAAAGCATTGACAACAAAAGCATGAATTCCATAATGCTCTTGGGACACAAACTGATCTATCAGTAACAAAATTACCTACTTGGTAAGTACAATAGCTGTGGATGAAGGATCAGAGGAAGCTGTAAAGCCAAGAATATGAAAAGCTGGAAATATAACACATTTTTAAAAAATCTTTAATCTTTAAAAAACTCGATTGTCAAATCCATACTACTATAAGGATATGAAACATGGAAGAACACCACTATCATCACAAATAAGACATTGCGGACATTCAACTCTTCTGGAGTACTGCTCTCGTTTGGAGTTGCTTTCACATTCTTATAGTCATTCAACACATGATCTCCACTGCAGAACAAGCAAGCTTTTTCAGTACTACTTCTATGCCCAGTTTAAATCTGTTGATTTTGTGTATTTTCACTAATGACATCAATGAACATTTTCACAGCTCAAGATCTTACAGTTTCAATATACTCCCCTTCCTAGGCAACTTTTCCCGTACTTTTAAATTCTGATCTTTTTAGTTTTGTGGTGACTTTATTTGGTTGATCAAAATTATTCCCCAAAACCAAGTCCAAAGCAGTTTGCGCTTGTTTCTTCACAAAGCACACAAGATCACCAAACCTAGCTCTATGACTGGATCTCTCCTGAATATCACAGCCAACAGACCTCCACTTATCATGGCAGCGTCAGAAATGGCAACTCTGAAATAATACTGTGAAGGCTTGATGGAGTTTCCAGTTCTCTGAGAGCTTTAATGTCCTGCATGGTAATAAAACATCCTTTTAAAAACAATGCAATGGATTTGAGAGCTTTATCATCCTCAGCTTTGATTTGTTGATATAATAGCTTTTTTGTAAAGCATGCATTAACATTTTTTATTGCATTGTCAAAATGCTGCTGTCAAGTTTTTCTTAAATTACCTCGATATGCATTTCCCTCATTTCCAGCTCATGTCATCATCATCATCATCATCATCATCATCATCATTCATTCATCATCAGAACTGTGAGGTGAATGTCCACCATGGATCCATAAGTCTATTTTTACTTTAAATTCTTTAACATCCACAGTTTTAGGCTCAAACAAGTTGATATGATCTGCCTCTTTTTCAGTAGCAGACAGAGACATTAGAACACTAACTTGCAGGTCCATAAATTCGCCAACATCAAATGCATCAAGATGGCGATGCCCAATTGCAACATCTGCTTCGGCATTGATAAGTGTTGTAATTTCATTTATATTTATTATAAGTTAACACAGCATGTTTTCCCCTGCTTGCGCCAATTGATTTATATAATTTCTGTTCAGTAACGCCATCTGGCAAAACATAATTAATTTACGTAATTTTCCACCAAGTCAGAGGACAAGAACTTTAAAACAATGAATTGATAATTCACCAGCAATGAATAAATGACGCCTATATGCTCCCCCGCAATGTGTTGATTTGAAAATAAAGTTCATACACTAAAATTCCTTTAATGGCTTCAACTCATCTCACAGAAGCCAGCCATGACAAAAGTGAATCATAAGAGGAGAGTGACAGAAGAGAAGAGAATGAGAGTAAAGATCTAAGTGAGCTGTCAAAGAGTGAGGGAGAAAGAGGATATAAAGAGAGAGAGAAGTGAAATTCAGATGACATGAGTCAAAAGGCACTCACAACAGCCCACTCTTGGCTCATCAAAGAAATAACTTGTTTCTACTTCTCCACTTCTCCAAACTTGCCCTAATCCTCATTTCACAGACAGATGCATTTACAGTATATATGGATTATCCTTTTTTAATTATCTTAACAACATTTACCTTTAAAAGTGTACTGAAATCAATATTTAATAATTAATATGTTGCATATCAAAAGAAATACGTAAAGGTCAAATTAGTTAAATTGTTTAAACATTAAATATAGGAAGAAGTCTGAACTGGTCTTTTATTATTATTATTATTATGTTTATTACTATTATTACTATTATGTCAAAACAAATGTAATAATCTCAGTGTTTTGGCTGTAACAATCATGTTCACTGAAGAATGAACATCTCACAAATGGAGAGCTTTTAAACCGGGTACACAGTTAATTAGTGTGGATTCGGCACAAATAAGAAACATTCAGCTTAAGCGCTGCAGGAACTCGGAAATACTTATGCTTAACCAAAATGCAACCTTGAAAATTTTTGACTTATCAAACTTGTTTGCATGTAGCATTTAAAATAAGGGTCCTTAAAGGGTATCTGATGTGAATCTGAATGGGGTCGATACCAATATTTATATACACTGCTCTCAAAAATTAGGGGATATTTCATTATGGGATATTTTGAAGTATTTTATATTTACATGTATGTCATTTAGCAGATGGTGAAGAATCAATGCTACTACTACGCTTGCATGGCACACATACTAATAATAATCAATTTGAAAAAAAACTTTTATACAAGAAAACACAAGAGCTAGAAGCAAAGCTTAATTTGCAATACATATGTAAGGTAAATGTGCACTGATTGTGCCATGATCTTGGAAGTGGAAATTAAAAAAGAAAAAGGTCTAGGAACAACTGTGCTTATAGTTCAGCACCCACTACACTTGCCTTCACAATAGAATATCAACATTAATGAACACGCTTGCATTGTCTTAAATTTCAGTTGTCTTTTGGTCCTTATTTTACAATCTACAACCAAGAAAATAAGCCATTTGGGATTTTGGAAAGTATACAAGTACAATTTAATTAAAATTAATCAATTAATATCCATTTTCATTTTATTTAAAATATAAAAATAGCAGAGGTGCTAAATCAAGACTAATAAGAACCCCAGAAAGTATGTGCTCCAAATATGAGAAGTACAGGATGTTGGTCCAGTTTTAATTAAGCACTGACTAGAAGATGATACATTAATTTATGTAATTTGGTGTATAATCAGTTTGTTGATTTAGATTTTTTCTTTGCCTTTTCTGAGAATTTTGGAGGATCTTTGCTGTGTTCCTTAGTACAAAGCCTTTATTATAACAGTGACATGGTCGTGCATTATGGTATATGCATGCTAATTCTAATGGAAAATGCATCTATTCACAAATGATTGGTATTCATTGGTATTCACATACTCGTGTATATGTGATGTCCATGAATCTAATGGAGAGTATTCTGAAATCTACACTTACACATTGCTTACTCCCAGTTTGCTCGTATTTTTTTTTTTACGAAGGTTTCCTAAATAAGGCCCAATGTTTGTATATTCGTGCTTTATCATGTGAGCCAGCACTATGGAAAAAATAAACATGGTTTAATGGTTACAGGTGACTGTTAAATCTGTATATAATATTATTATACTATGTTAAAGCACATGTCTACACCATGCATTAACAAACCGCACAATGAGTGAAAAAATAAAAAAGGAATTTAATGTATCAGACTTAACATAGCCAATTCAGATCCATTGTAACATTCCTGTATATGCTTAATGCTGAACCTTATTAATGGTTTGGGGCATCCGTAGAAGTCATACAGAATGAAATTGTTTTGGTTTTGAAGACTTGATTTGTTCACTGTAGTGCAAGTTGCAGTTCTGCTTATCTTGTGGGCAAGACAAATTAAGTTTTGCTAAGCTCGTAGGCATAGATTATGAATTACAATTCTCACTTGTCTATAATCAGATGCAAATATACTTCTGATCGTGTGCACTTTGGAGTGTACACTCCATTCAAGTGAGCCCTCTAAAGAAGTGATAGGGTCTGGTGAAGAACACATAATCAAAATATGTAGTGCAAATACCTGAAGAGAACCATGAAGTTAAGGCCATTTACAGAGTTAACCTATTGCCAGAAAAAAATTAATTAATTTTCATGCCTGAAATACTTCAATCTTTTCAAGAGGCCTTTGGAGGGTGGGGAATCATTTTTAATTGTGATTTACTGCCAGTATTAGAGTGAGAGAGACCCTGGCCATACTATGAATATTATTATTGTCTCAGAGTCTAACTTTTAAAGACTTAGGGAATAACAAAGCATCTCATCAAATGCATCAGGAAAGATCTGAGTGGCAAAATGAGTGTAAGGTGGCTTCATTTATAGTAGATTGAGATGAATGTACAGTAATGAGGTGTTAACAGACTAACAAATATGCAACAAATATGCAATAATGCAAATATTCACTCATTTTGAATTAATGCCTGCAACTCATTTCAAAAAAGTTGAGAGAGGGGCATTTTTTACCACTGTGTTACATCACCTTTCCACAACACTCAGAGAGCTTCAGTTCCTCAACAGTCCTCAGTTGTCATATTTTGAGCTTCATAATGTGCCACACATTTTCCTATGAAGCTACACTGTTGTAGCATGTGCAGAATGTGGCTTGGCATTGTTTTGTTAAAATAAGCAGGAACATCCCTGAAAAATATGTTGCTTGGATGACAGCATATGTTGCTCCAAAACCTGTATGTACATTTCAGCATTATTGCTGACTTCACAGATGTGCAAGTTCCCCATGCCATGGGCACAAATACACCCCCATACCATCAGAGATGCTGGCTTTTGAACTTTGCTTTTGATAACAATCCAAACAGTCCTTTTCCTCTTTGTCCCGGAGGATGCAACGTCCATGATTTCCAAATACAGTTTGAAACTTGGACTCGTCAGACCACAGGACACTTCTCCACTTTGTATCAGCCCATCTCAGATGAGCTTGGGGACAGAGAAGCCTGTGGTGTTCCTGGGTGTTGTCGATTTATGGCTTTCGCTTTGCGAATTGAATATTGATTAAAACAATTTGCAAATCATCATATTTTGTTTTTATTTAGGGTTTACACAACCTCACAACTTCATTGGAATTGGTGGTTGTATTAAATGTATACTCAATATATTAAACATGTTCAAAAGTAGCTGTAAATGTGATCAGCTTTAAAACCTGTCTGCCAGCAACTCACTTGACTAAGTATGGCCAGGCATGCTTAGCACCCAACATTGGCATAACAGCCTAAACTAAGAAGATGTTATTCTTGAACTGACCAAAACATTTAGCTTTGCTTTCAGTATAGTAGTAGATGTTAAATGTGATTGGAATTATGGTAATTGAAAAGACATATGTGTGATCATCAGCATAAAAAGTTTAACGAGTTTCCAGATATTATTTAATAATTATCTTTTTGTACAGCAATCATATTTATTGTATCTGCTGACCAGACTGCACAGTGCTGAGGATTAATCCATTCTTTTTTAAATGGGCAGCAAGACAAAGCATACATGAGAAATATGGAAAAATGAACATAAAAAACATAAAAAACCATGAAAAAATATGGTTTATGGGAAAGAAAGGTTTTAAATTTGCCAAGCTAGAATCCAGACCTTCTAGAATCTTAGACCTGATAATTGAGATGATGCAGTATGACACTGAACAAGGCAGTATATGCAAGGAAACACAAAATGGATTTTCCAAGTCAGATTGTCATATTAAAACAATAAACAAATCCAAATTAAACTGAGTTTAAATTACAAACACAAATATGTGTGAGATGGGCAGAACATGGGAAGTCTGTGAGATGTCACTAACATATATATATCACTGTATATAATCACTTTACTACATTTTACTATATTCTGCAAATCTGAATAGGAACGGACATAGGGACGCATTTCGTGTTCCAGCTGGTTTACCTCATTTTAGTTCATTACATCTTTATTCATTGATTTGTCTTGATTCACATTTTCCCCCTTCATTGACCATCTCCAGCTGCCATTCTGTTGTGTATGGTTCATTAGATCATTTGTTAGACCCATTAAAGGAGAAGCATGTTAAGTATGCTTTGAGAATGATATTATTGAGAATCCAGGGTTATGTGGAACATGAAAAACATTTGAGAACTAGAGCCCTCTGTAATATACATGTAATATGCATTTTTGTGAAATGTTTGTTGCTATTTTGTAGCAATGGCTTGTTTTGGTATTACCATTAACATTACCAAGCAATTGTGAGCATGATTTTCTAGTGATGCTGAACCTGCATTTCACAGATTTATAGAACAGTGTCCATTGCTGTTGTGGTATTTATCATAGGTGGTAGAAGGTAAGAATAAGAACATGCAACTCAACCACTGCAGTAGAGAATAGAGAATGCATTGATACAGATGGGTGGGCGTGGCATTTTGGCTTGGTGGACAGCACAGTTGCCTCACAAGAATAAGCCACTTGAGCAGCCTGCCAACCAAACCATTAAATAAACCATATAAACAAATAAACAGATATGTATGTGGATAAAGGATATATGAAACAGCATATGAAAAGCACACTCATTCACAAAAAATAACTCACCAAGATGTACTTGGAATTGAAAAAATGCAATGCAATGGTTATATATGTACATGATTACAATATTAGAGTAAAATGATATGTTTATTGGAAAGAACAATCAAAAGGAGGCTTTAGATAGTATCCTGTTGCTCCATGGATACTGGATAAGATTGGGTTGGTATGGGAACAGACAGGACTCCTATGGTATTCCAGTCTGTTGGAAGAACCCTTGGAAACCCTTGCTGTGTGTGGGTGAACATTTTCCTGCTAAAAATGCCAGTTGGAGGTCCAACTATGTCATGAACATATTGCTGGTTTGTTAGTGTCCCTTGCAACACTACTAGGGGTGACTGACAATCGTATGCGATGGATCCTTACATCATCATACAAGCAGTTGCGGCAGTGTGCCATTCTACATCAACAGCAAGATCAAAGAGCTCACCATGATGCCTCCATAATTGAACATGACCATTGTCAGATCCCAAACAGAACCTGCACTCATCACTAAAGATTATTATGTTTTCATCTGTAGCAGTCCAAGTTTTTCGTTTATGATAAAGAGAAGATTACAGTTTTACAGTAGCAGTGTTGTTGTTGTAGACGGTCTGGTGCCACAGTTGTAGACAGTTATGTACCGGCATTGCAGGGCAAGTTAGTGACAATCTGGTAACACAGTTTAAAAGCCCAGACCAGTCAACATGAGCACCACACTTCATCTGTTCACATGTCTAACATTTTTAGCCTCCACAGCAAACCACCCAATGATCTGCCTGTTGAAAGTACTACTATGACACATTCATTTAACTATAACTTTAGGAATACCATATATGCATATATGGTTGACGATATCTCGGGAGCCAGATAACTTAACACTGCAGGTATAAGTGTGCCCATAGCCATGCGGTTTCAAAGATGTTTGTGTTAAAAATATGTTTTCTCCCTAAATAACTAAGAGTACACAATATCCAATGTGGTAATATTATAGCGTTGGTGAGTTTGTGCTCATAATGCAAATTTGAACAGCCAAAGCACAAACAGAATGCAGCCCTAATAAGGACTATTTGCCAATCACTGTGACAGGAAGGATGATAAACCACAGCTTAGCCCACTCAGGGCACTCCTACATACAGCACATCAGGTCATGGAACGTTCGCAGCACATTTCATCAAACACATACATTTAAATAACTAAACATAAAAATCTCTTTATGAGCAATTATTAATTAAATAAATAGACACACATACAAAACAAGCCTCAAATGTTGGACTCATACTGTGTATTGTAACATAGCCCACAGTCTTATGAAATGTTTAATTGTCTGATAATCCAGTACCAGATCCAGCAGACGAACAAACTAAACCAACTGTCTTACAGTTGTCATGAGCTGTCACTGAGAACTCTGCCTGTGTCTGTTTCCAATAACATACATAAATATAATAAACTGTGAGAATTAAAGTACAGTACAATTCGACTATGTAGAAATTAGACCTCAAAGATATTGTAACAAAAAGTTTTCATATACAGCCCCAAAACAGAGAAAGTATGGAAAATGCATATGAAGCAAGCACACAACTTTTTTTCTTACTTTAACTTCTAATTGTGTTAAAGAAATACCTGGGGTGTTACATGTTGAGTCTATTGAACTTAATTTCATGTGTTAATAAAGATCCATTCCTGCATTTCAGGCCTGCAACACATTCTAATAAAAGCTGGGATGAGGCAAATTAGAACTATTAATAATTTTAATAAAATAATAAATAATGATGTGACTTCAAACAACGTCAGTAAGTGATTGCAATAACGATTAGGTCCAAAACAAGTACTCACAAAAGGCTGAGTTTTTGAACAGCAAAGAGTTTGCTGCAGTTTTTTAACCATGTCCAGAAGTGACTTCTCGGGGCTTGGATGCATCTAGGATGGACCATCACACAGAGTAAATTTGTATTGTAGTCAGATTAATCATTATAACAGTTTTTTTTTTCACTGCGTACTTGCAGATATTTGGTCAGAGTCTCTGCAGCTTTTGATTATATTTTGGACTGTAGATGAAGAAATCCCTAAATTCCTTGCAGTTGCATGATGAGAAACGTTGTTCATAAACTGATGGACTATTTCCTCACGCAGTTGTTCAAAAAGTGGTGAACCTCGCCCCAGCCTTGCTTGTGAATGACTGAGCCTTTCAGTGATGCTGCGTTTATACCCAAGCATGGCACTCGCCTGTTTAGGATGTTCCAAACAGGTGTTTTTTTTCCATTCTTTTGTTGCCCCACAAAATAAAATTAAATCTTCAATCTCAGAGGTCAATTAGGTCCACTAAGACACCATTGAAACTTAAACCATTACCTAACATATTATGAATACCACTATATTTCTAAAACACATTTTAAGTCCATTACAAAACTATTAAACCTGTATAGAGCAAGTAACAGGACAACCAATGTGATAGTTCACATTTTCATATAAATCCACATAAGACAAACAATTACAAACCCTGAGGCAAGAAATAACCTGTGATGGTTTTAGATTTTCTTTCTATAACTACTTGTAGCTGACTTTCAAGTCTGGCCACAACAAGAATTCAACCATGTGGTACCACAATTTAATTTTGTCTGATCACTGAGAACTAAAACATAAAATGGAGACACTTCATGTTGACTAATCGGTCTCAGGGTGAGAGATTTACAAGCAATTGCAGTGTGGTAAATGCAAAGCAGACAGGCGTGTAATGCTCAATACTATTTTAGGACTGCAGAATCTCAAACACTGTAATGCATTTGAGCTTTGTGAAACCATAGCCCGGTCTGCTTACAAGGCTGATTTGTTCTCTGGGTGTATATACCAGGGCTAACCCACACAGAAGACAAGCTGAAATGAGAGCTAGACAGTGGCCTTTGCAAAGTACTATCGCTTAAGAAGTGATTGCCGCTTAGCTCGTCTTGCCTTTCAACCTCTTACAAAACCTCCTGAAAGCAACAGCTAGATTGCAGACCACAGATATGAACCTCCTTTATTCTTTCATTTTTAGTCCCCTATCATCACTGCCAGCCAACCCCCCAACTCTGATAACAATCCGATCTTTTTGTTAATACTTCAAGCTTGGAAATCCACTCACATTTCTTGTGCTGATCAGTTTAAATGTATACAGTCCTGTCCTCAACTTGCAGTAGGCCCATTCCGTGTTGAACATTCACATACCTGTGTGATGGGGTAAAAACTTACATATCAGACCAAATATATATATATATAAATCAATAGCAGCATACAGCCCAAGCAATTGAGATGAGCAGTGTCAGCTTAGCAGTAATCATTGACCAAAAGATTTATAGTTCAGGTTTTATGTGTCATGGGTCATTATACTATGTATCTGTACTATTTAACCTTTGTATTTAGTGCATATAGAATACTGCCGTCAACTTACCTTTTAATGGGGTGAAGAGGCCTAACCAGCAATACAGGTCTGAAGGCAGCAATCAGCCCTGTTAGGAAGCCAGTCCATTGCACATACATATGCAAAGTCACACACTCGTCCCCTCACACAGGGACACTTCAAAGAAGGCAGCTGACATTACATTATGCCTGTATTGGTATGTAGGAGGAAACTGGAGTAATTCATTTGTCAAGTCTTTGTGACTAGAAACTTGAATTATTTTATAGGCTTTAAATTCACCACATACTAAAGGGTGTGCCAGGTTCAATGGTAAACAGGTTTTTCTATATATGTGTAACTCATGCCAATATAGATAAGCTAAATGGAAAACTAAAAAAATGTCATTATTAATTTACAACTTAGTGTATTATCTTTTGCTCCAATCATCACTACATTCAGGCTGCCAAAACGAGTCTAAAAAGAGACCTTACAGCAAGAACTACAGAGAATCTATTCATCACTCAATCTCACTCTGTTTTACTCAGTCTGTCTTTTGTGTAGGTCTGCCTTTACAACTGTGCATTAGCTTAGATGCCAAATCAAAACAACTTTCATGCAACAAATTATATTTCTTATACCAATTTAGCTAGAGCTTTAGCCAACACAAAGAAAAATGCACAGGAACAAATCCTGTTGTAACAAAAATAATTGTGGTACCAAATTACAACCCCCTACACATAAACTAGCACCTTTTCCTGCATTTTAGATGGGTAAACATTCATGATTATGGCTTTTCCTGCACCCCTAAATCCATAAAATAAAATAAAACAGGACACTAGAAGAAACAGAACATAGAGACAAAAAATGAAGCACATTTTCTTGTGAAAAAGAACACGAAATTGTATAACCCAATTCCAATTAAGTTGGGATGTTGTGTAAAACATAAATAACAGAATACGATGATTTGTGAATCCTTTTTAAACTACATTCAACTGAATAAACTACAAAGACAAGATATTTAATATTTAAACTCATAATTTTTTTAAATATTCAATTATTTTGTATTTGATTCTTGCAACACATTCCAAAGAAGTTGGGACAGGGATCACTTTTCTTTTTAATAATACTCAATAAGCATTTTTTAAAATCAGGACAATAATTATGGAGGCTTTGTAGGATGAATTCTTTACCATTTTTGGTAATGTACAACTTGAGTTGCCCAACAGTCCGGGATCTCCTTTGTTGTATTTTGCACTTCATAATGTGCCACACATTTTCAATGGGAGACAGGTCTGGACTGTAGGCACACCAATGTTGTATCTGCACTCTTTTACTATGAAGCCACGCTGTTATAACATGTGCAGCATGTGGCTTGGCATTGTCTTGCTAAAACAAGCAGGGACGCCCCTGAAAAATACAGCATATGATACTCCAAAACCTGTATATGTGACTCCACCTTGACGAAGCTCGCGTGCAGAGATGTGTCTACATCTGTGGATGACCTGATCAGCATGCCCATCTGACTAGATGATTTGCTGAGACAGCATGTCACCAATTGCACCTGCCTGATCACTTTTGGCAGCACACAGGCCCACAATCCCACAGCTTTCTATGATCTATTGAATGGCTGATTGATGAGGAGATCTCAAACGAAGCCCAATCAAACACCCCTGCTGTTACGTAGCCTACCTCTGAGGCCCGGTACACTTGTGGCCGGTCCAGTTGCCATTACAGAGCGTCTGGTGAAGGCGGTTTATATCGTGTTTAACGAGGTGATACCGTACACCTGGGGGTTCTACTATAAAAGCGGAGCTCCCTGCATTGTCCGATGCCACGTCGTTAACAAAAATACGGTCCTCCAATCGCGTCATGACTCAGCCTTAGAACGCACCATTCCTTGTTCGTGTCCTTATTTCCTTCCACAAGGTAGTTGGTGATATCCTGGGGTGTTTAGAGCTGACAGATGCATATGAGGGAGGTACAGCGGAGGTAATTTAACCCTGTAGGGAAAGATCCTAGGTTTCGTGTTCCCGTTTTAGCTCGGTTCCTGTCGACCCTCACTCCACCCGGCTGTGCGCTCCAATTGAGATGCGACTCCGCTCCACTTTCGCGTGCTACACGGTACGCCCGAGCTCACGTTCGCCCTCTGGCGCCTCGGTGCGCTCCAGCACCAATCGTTTTGGGAGGCATCCCAAATCGGCGCCTTTTCGTGCTCAAAGCATGCTTGACCTTTGTCTCGCCAGCTGAGGGTGCCATTCCCATTCGGGACGCATCCCAGTGTCACGATTTCCCCTTTTGTGTTTTGCGTTTTGTAGAGTGGAGAGCCTTTTGCTCTGCCCTTTCAGTTAATCCCCTTTCTTATTATATTTCCCCATTCTTATTATACATCATGGGGTTCCTTTATTCCCGCATCTTTGGGTCCACACCACAGATCATAACACCTGCATCCTGTCCAGATGGTTTAGTCTTTGTACAGGCATCCATATTGGGGAAACTCATTAGCTGGGCACACAGTGCTCCTGGCATTGGTCACCCTTGTGAGTTTGTGCAGTAAAGTACCCGGAAAACTCCCATATGGAAAAATCCAAACCTCTTTCAGGACTCTTCCTGGATTTTAGTCTTAAAGATGGTCTGAACTCCCTCTCCTTGAAGAACGCCTGGACCATGCCTGTTTCACGTTTACGAGATTGCCTTCCAATTTTGCTGTGTTTGCGAATAAATACCTGCGATTGCTTCCTACTCCTGCCTTGTGTGTGTTTACAGAAAGAGCGTAACACTTCCTTAGTTCCAGAGTCTATTGAGTCAATAGGGCAATGAAGAGTCATCACTTCTTTGCCTCTTGGCTCACTCTAAGATCCTTAGAAAACTTCAGCTTATTCTGGTTTCTGAGTGACTTTGACCTCATATACATTACCTTCAGCTGCAGTACTGATTTGCCTAAGACAGATGTCCATACTATACTTACCACAGTTGACTACTTTTCCGTAGCTTATTTAATTTCACATAAAATGTCCTTTTTGCCCCAATTGCATCCTCTTCTTGTACATCTTCCAGCACAATCTTGCCAGACTGTGACCCACATTTCACTGAGCTCTCATAGGTATTTACAGAGAAGTTTGAGATTTCACTGGAGTAAGATATCTAGTTAAAACCCCATGACCAACAGTTAGTACAAGTACTTCAATCAAGAGGCAGAAACATTTCTGCAAATCTGCAAAGTCAGCCAGCAAGTGCAGGTTGGCCCAAGTCTATTGGTTTTTTGGCATATGGGAAGTTAATTCGCAGTGTGTGTGGAAATATGCTTTCTGTCATTTCTTTTGTAACCGTATGATTTGACTTGTGTTGTGTTATGTTCAATCTAATTATAAGTGTGCATGGGTCTTTAAAACACTATATAAATGTTATATACTATTATTAATATTACCGCTGCATAGCTGATACAGGTTCATTCAATTCAATTCAATTCAATTTTATTTATATAGCACTTTTTACAATGTAGCATTGTCTCAAAGCAGCTTTACAGT
>JAUZST010003636.1:0-16990 GCA_034779995.1 Parotocinclus haroldoi | reverse complement strand
CCACATTAACAGTTCAATGTAATGCAATTATATATATATATATATATAATTGCATTACATTGAACTGTTAATGTGGTATTAATATACATATGGTAAATAATAGACATTTTTAATCAGTGTTGATACTGTATACAGAGAATTTTCATCTCCTATATGCTCACTGGCAAGTAAAACAATAACCAGCAGTGAATACAGAATCGATTGACTTTAGGTCTCTGTATAGTGCTTGACAAGACAAGCACAACATGTCTGCTGCAAATGCACTTTGTTGCTATGGAACATTTAATCAACGTACCTTTGGGATAAGGTGCAGTGTTTGGGGGCTGTATGGCTAGAGAAAGCAAAGCTATTGAGTTTAACTTCATTTCACATTAGCCTGGTGATCAAATGGGTCTTTTAACCATGTAACGCGATCCTAGCACCTGGGAAGCAGCACAGATTTGTAATAATAATTCTTTATGTAATATAATTTATTAACAGTTCTATATACAAGTTACATCGGTCTTGTTGGTTTGTTAAAGACACTTTTCTCTTATCAAGTCAGCACTGTGGAGTTGTTGCGACTGGACTCTTGTGTTTTTGTAGATTAAGACTCTATCTTAGCCAGTAGCATGTGGCATCGTATTTCCCATCAGTTAATTATCTTCTTCTGATCTGATATACCATTGAGTGTGTCCACGTGCACTTCACAATCAGATTACTGCAGAACTTCAGATTTTGTCAGTAATCCAATCAATGAGTTCGAGTAATCAGTTATAGGTTTAAATGAATCAGACAATAATCCGATTGCTACTTTGCAACCAGTAGGATCAAACTTATGTTCTGTAAGTAATGAAATTCTTTATTTTGACTGACTGAAATGAAAGCATGGTTATACGCATGCAGGAAAACAGACAACTCTGTACTGTGTCACCTCTATCTGATTTCTGGGCCTTAATCCGATTCAAGAGATCTAAGGATGCTGTTGACAAGACCACTTGAATAATCAGTAAAATGCAGAAATCAGATTATGATCCGATTATTTTGCATGTAAACACACTCATTATTCTAGGTTTTATGGTAATAAATAAGTACAAACCTGGAAATTGGCTTGGGTTTACACATGAAACCAAAGTGTGGTTTTCTTTCCATTTTTCCCCACAACTGCCTTTTTGGGTCTTAATACAAATGAGCTGTACACCATTTGAGAGCTTGATTTATTATTTGACCCTTCAAGTTTGTCAGAGTGTTATGCTTACATTTAATAGTAATGAGCAAAAATATAACTGCCGCTTTCTGATGGCATTTTATCTCTTTCTGTCCAAGATATAGACATGTTGTTATGGCTGTGGTATTAGGTAATGCAAGCTGTTCACGTCAAGATCTGTAAGAACAAGACAGCTCTCTGAAAGAACTAATTGTAGACTGGTCAGGTATGCAAAACAAAACTTTCCCTTTGTCAACTATGTCAACTTTAAACAAACTGGGGGGAAATTAATTCTACAGGATATCCCCAAATGTCCTACCACCAGTGAAGATCTGCAGAAATATGAATTGTACTTGTTTCCTTTCTGAGGTTGAAATTCAAAAAGATATTTGACCAAAGGGGTTCCAAACTTTTGCACTAGAATTATCTGTCAAATTATCTAAAGAAGCATGTGGGATTTTAATCCAAGTTCAACATTTAAGTATTTTGTGGAGACCAGCCATTTACCCTTAGATGGTACCACAGTCGTTTTATAAAGGCTTTCCAGGAAATAAAAAATATTCCTGTTTGTTGTTGTGCAACGGGGTCACAGTGCAGCATTAACAACTTACTGTAGTCACGCTTTTAAGCTTTCAAAAGCATACACTTTTCCATTACATGTCACTGTGTTTTATCTTTATTGTTGTGGTAGAGAGATCTGCCGGGGTCAAGTCTGTCTCCAGTGTGTCATTCCGTCTGATCGGCATGTTTACTTTTGCACTGTTTTTCCATTTTAAGAGGTTAATGCCTGGGACTGTAGTTGCACACTCTCGATAAACAAATGTGCCTTTTTCATTTTCCTCATGAAAACACCATTATGCTCCCTGTTACTTAAATGTGGCTATAAAACTAAGCAGAATGGGAGCAAAAGATACATTTAGTCTTCATTTTTAACCCTGGTTGTAATCAAGAGAGGTGATCCTTGTGAAGTTTCGATGTTGCCTTTATATACTGTTCACAAAAAGTAGGGGATATTTGAAAATGAAATATCTACAAATTTTCGAGAGCAGTATATAAACCCTTTTCCAATGATGTATTTCATTGGGATACCATTTGTCTGCAGCACATGCCGTGTTCACAGTCCCTGTTACCAGAGTGGCCCTGGTTCTTAGGAGCTCCTGGCAAAGCAGAAACTTCTGGAACTTAATACGGAGTGGCATGTGCCATCCTGAGTAAGATGGGCAGTCTCCACAACATGGACATTAATGAGGCTTCAGTACATCATACACTTTAATGTTATTTCCATATTAATGTGACTTGCCCATTCACGTCCATATAAAAGATCACTCCGGAACCTAAAACATACAAAAACCCAGACAATGTAATTGTAAAAATACATTTTTTAAGTCAAAACCACAATCACAGATTAAGGTAAAACGTACAATGAAATAAAATTTACAATAACTACAGACATATGTCTATTCTGCATAATCTATCAATACCAAACAAAAACATACTAAATTTTAAACACATACCAAACACATATTACAGATTAAATTACAATTGGCTCTGTAAATCTGGACTAAATCGTATTAACCAAAATGTCCAGCTTTTCCACATGAGTCAGTGGTGCCGTTGTAATGTGTTTGTTTTTCCTAATGATGATTGGTGGTCTGCACTATGGGATTTCTTTCTTTTTGGTTAACACTGGTCAAGTAATTGAAGTTAGGATTGTTGGCTGGCTAGACAGACAGGTGTACAGATGTGTGTGTGTGTGTGTGTGTGTGTGTGTGTGTGTGTGTGTGTGTGTGTGTGTGTGTTTACTCAGTTTCTATTATCCTGGGTATTTCCCCTCTCATTACGTTTGGGGAACTTTGTCTCTGAAATAGATATATTAGGTGTTTTATTGAAATGGTGTGTGGCCACCTTCTTCTGTTTTTCCTTTTCTGGACTCCTGTGTCATAGATCAACAATCCTGATGACAGCAGAAGGCAACCTGGGTAATTACATAGCGCTTTTACTGTCTTGCCAATGCTTTAATTAGTGTTAAAATCCTTAACCAAATTTTAATAATCTGCTTACAATAATAACTAATCTGTCCAGGCTTCTTCAAAATATTCAAACTGACCGTTCGATGTCCAAACGTGTTTGAGTGAAGAGGAGTTCGAGTTCCAGTCAGAAGAACAAGCAATTGTATTTGTAGTACTAGAAGTAGTAGTAGAAATTGTAGTGGAGGTAGTACTATGAGTGGTATTAAGTAATAAGTACTAGCAGATGTAGTAGTAGAAATAATAATCATGGAGCAGTAATAAATAGAAACAGTAATCAATGTTGTAATATTAGTTGTAGTATTAGTGGTAGCAGTAGTTGTTGTTATAACAGAAGTAATAGCAGTATTAGATTAATTTTTATAGTTAACATCACATCAGCATCAATGGTTTTTCAGGTACCTCAATTTTAATCAAACACACTCACAATAGGGACATTTAGCAACCAATTAACCTAACGTCTTTGAAATGTAAGAGGGAATCAGGGCTCCCAGAGTAAACCCAGGCATAGTCTGAGGTCAGAATCAATCCGTGGACCTCTGGATGTATGCAGTGACAAGTGTTAACCACTTGCCTGTGCTGCCCAGTAATAGTAGAGATTGTAGTATAACTTGGACCACGTTTGGCAATTCTGAAGCAATCAAAAATTTTCCTTCTCAGAACTGCTTATTTTTTAAACCTAAATCTGGCTCTGATCTGTCTGTGTGGAAGTCAGATCCAATTTCTGTCCAGAAATACAATTTATTTTTAAAAAGCAGTTATTAAAGAGATATATGATTACATGTGGCATTCGTACAGACTCAGTGTGAGTAATAATAGGCACTCACTGCTCGGTAATGGTGTGTGTGTGTGTGTGTGTGCGCATGTGTGTGATATCATTATTCTACCTGTAGCAGCCAGACTCATTTCAACATCAGGAAAGTGAACCAGGTGTGTAATTGCAGAGCAATGTTCTCTCTCAGCATTCCCCTCATGCTCATGTTAGATCTTAGATTATTGACCATGGTGATCAGATTGAATATAAACCCAAGTACAGACTAACCTATTGAGAATAACTTTAATGAAATTAAACTTTAGAACCAAAAGTTTGTGGACACCCAGAAAATTCATCCAAAAGATGGGTATTATGGATAGTTTGTCCTCCATTTGTTACAATAACAGCCCAAATAACCCTCAGTGATGTTGGATGGAGTTAAGATGACAGCTCTGTGCAAGCCAACCTTCATCAAATCCATTTCTTTATGGATTCTGTTTTAGGAGAGCATGGCAGAAAGATTAACTGACTGGTTGGAGATGGAAGCCAAAGAAAGTATTGAGACTTAGAGTGCTGAGTACAGCTACAGTCACAGTTGTCAAAGGAGAGTCTATTCCTGTATGCTGTAGTCTACATACTTTGGGCAATATAGTACATATGTATCATATTATTAAAGTTATTTTTGTCCTGTTATGTATTTTGTCAAGTAGTATTATTGCTAATGCAAATATTTGACGTGCATTTTGAAATTATAGTGTACCTGTGTTTACTAAATTATTCATTTCATTATTGTCTACACAGACATTTTTAAAGAACTTTTAATTACAAATTTTATAAAGAAACATTTATTTAGTGTCAAATATGAACCACTGAAAATGACTAAATGAATTTTGTCATTGGACAAAATGAATGATTATTATTTTGTATGCTATTTTGATTTATTTCTATTTATTATTTTTATTGTGAACCAAACAACAATTCTCATAAATTCCCAGAAATAAATTACACAAGTACATATTTATACCCAAAACGTCCAGCTTTCTCACATGCAACTGTGTGGTAGAGGGTTTGCTTTTCGCATTATATCTGATGGTGCCAACCACTGGTATGGTGCTGTTTTTCTAGATTGGTGGATGGCTGGAGGAACTGAATGGCTTACAGCCAGTTGTGTGTAGGTTTGTGTATGATTCAGTCACCTAACCAATGAAACAGATTTATCAATTCATCAAATTCTAACATTCTTACATTTACCTCTGCTGTGTGTCATGCAGAATGAAATTTATTAGGTGTTTCTTGAAACAGTGCTTGGCTTTGTTTTCTGTTTTTCCTCCTCTGGACACCTGAGTCACTGGCCAGTATTCCTGATGACAGCTGAACTCAACCTGGCTTTATATTACATAAAATGTGAGTCTAGACACCTGCTTCATAGCAAAGGTTATTATAGCTAACAGGTTTTATATAATAAATTATTAAATACTTTTTATTTTCTAGCCAAAAATATACCGTGTTTAGAAATGACCAGTACTTATGGACTAGAATGAAATAAACATGTATGCCTTTATACAGTACTACTTACAGTTGAATTGTGCAATAGAGAATTAAGGAGCTGGCCTTTAAGATCAGATTAGTAGTATTGAGCTGACAACTGACATTGTTCTAGAAGACAAGAGTCTGTGGACACCCCTTCTAATTAGTAATATCTGGCATTTTAGCCACATTTACTGCTAACGAGCCTAATTTACAAGCTTGGCATCTTTATCCACAAATAGTGGCAGTAGAACGGATTGTACTGAGACAATTAGTGATGAACAATATGACACATTCATATGTTTCCACTACTAACAATTCATGTAGTCAGCTTTCAGCACTGCTTTCTGGTTTGCCATTTTTTGTTTTGTCTAAAAAGCAGATCGTAACAGGCAACCTGCTGAAATTGCTCCAATGTTCTGACCATCATTTTAAACAGTTGATGAACGTCCAACACACCATGTTGTACTGTCCAGTGTTGCCTTTTTCATCCCGTCCAACCATTGCCTGGTCAGAATGATTTGACGTTCTTTATGTCTGATAATTCCTACTGCAACATAAGAATTTTGAGGTAATATATTTCGGACCATGAAGTGCAGTTGTGAAAAGATAGAGTCATTTGTTATCTGTTCTTTGAGTGATCATAATTGTTTGACCCAGCGTATAAAAGTGGTAAACTCTTGGTTTCTGGGAACGAGCAAGTTTTGCAAAAAAACACGTTTCTTTAGTAACAAGATCTGTTTTATAATGCATGTGTTTGTAGACAGATACTATTTATGATACTGAGCGTTATATTTAGCTGGCTGTCTCATAGAGAGCGATTTTCGAATGATTCATAATGCTTTTCACCCCCAGAGCAAAATCCAATGGCATATAAAGCATGTTTATTCACGATTACATTATTTCTTATAGCGAGAGTGCAATGAATTGTGTTAATGGTTTCAAGTGCACTGCTGTTTTCTTTGGCTCGTGTGGAGCAGCCGTTTTAAAAGAAAATACTTTTGCTAGGATTATTAGTGTGCATAATTCCCAATTAGCCAAGTATTAGCCAGTGGCGCATTGTCAAAGTAAAGCTTTTTACGCAGAAGTGGTACTGATGGATGATCTCGCTGGTAAGATGTGAAGTGGAAGATCTCCCTGCTGTGTCAGCACAAGTCACGTGTTGTAGACGAAAATTCTCCATGCTCTGCTACTGCTTTTCTTCCATGAGATTTTTTTTCCATGCCAGCAACAAAGACTTGGTAATAAAAAGAAAACAGCATTAGCGCTAATGAATTAGCGTCAAGTGTTTTACACGACGCTGTCATCCGCATCTTTGGATATGATTTACCAGAGCAATATTCTCCAGCTCAATTGGAGCTGATTATTTTTAGGACTCTACACAACTTTGACATGTATCCGTGTAATAGAAAGAGCACACAGCAAATGAGGTGGAATCAAATTCAAGTACATGGCTGGGGGTTCAAAACAAATTCTTTTTTGTGATTTAAAGTCACACCCTTTTATAAATGCGGGCATTGAGGTACACTGATACAGAAATTTACAGTACTCTGAACTCCACTATAGTACCTCAGCTTACCATCATTTATATGTATTCATGTCATTTAGCTGACCCTGTTATCCAGAGTGACTTTTGACAATTAATGCAGTCTTACAATTCAAGCAACTGTGGGTTAAGGACCTTGCTCAGGGACCCAGCTGTGGCTGCAGCTTATGGTCCATAGTGCAGTACAAGTGGTGGTACAACAACATGCAGTGGCTCATTTTATCATGCACACTGACCAATTTATTTTAAGCTATAATAATATTATTAAAATAATATTTAACTTTTTCCCCCCATGTCTGGCCAAGCGTATAAAACTGGTAGACTCTGCGTATTCTAGTTTCCTCTGACAGTCCAAATACATGTGGGTTAGGTTAACTGGTGTTTCTAAAGTGGCCCTTAGTGTGTAACTGTGTGTTTATGCCCTACGATAGATTGGTGCTGAGTTGATATAGGGTTGTTCTTGCCCTTGTGCCCAGAGTTGCTGGGTGTCTGGCAATTAAGTGGATTAAGTGGAAGATAATGGATGGATAATAATTTAATAATGAATAATATTTTACTGTATATATCTTTTTTTCATGAAGCATTCTGTGGTGTAAATTATTTACATTATCTAACTTCCTAACTAACCTGCTACTGTATAACAAACTGCAGTTGTGAAAATAATGAAAGTAGATGTTCTGAAAGGCTTCTTGCCTCTAACTACACTTTTTATGTCTGTTTTTTCAGTGATTGTTATTTTACGTTGTAGCAGACACCCAGGACCTCTGTTTACACAGCAGGCAGGCTGAAAAACCAATCAAAGATAGCTCAGTAACAACCATATTACAATGACAGCACTGATTATTTGATTATACATTGGTACCACGGTTCTTAACATTAATTCATCCAAAAGGACTGTCGAGTACTAAAAACAACAATTAATCAGCAAATTTGTCCAATAAGGAATAATAAAAATTACATGAATGAGTTCCAGACCCCCAGTAAATCCACTCTGCTTAAGGGCTTATATGCATTAACACTGTACAGGTGCACCCTGATTTACAATGGGGATACATTCAGAGAAATCCATCATAAGTTAAATATAATCAATGAAAAGCTATGAGTTATGGATTAAAAAGGAAAAGCAAAAGCAAAACACTTACTCTATTGGTGAACTGGATGATTCAATTCAACTCTGCTTCACTGACTGTGATCTGACCTGAAAGAACAGCCAGAACTGTGTGCTCTTGCCAGTTTTGTTTGGAATTTTGCTCGTGTACTAGTCAGAGAACTTAAAATCCTCTACAATGAAAAAGACCAGCTAGGGACTCAACTTGAGCACTCAACCCATCTAAGGCCTTTGTGGCTGAATGGAAGCAAATAATATATCATTATCTTGTTTGCAGACTATAGAGGCTGTTGTTGCACTCTAAGAAGGAATGCCAACTCGTAGTTTTAAAATGAGGAACACAAGATGTTCAAGTGTCCACATACTCTACCGAAATATAAATCTGACATTCAGAAGTTTTAGCTCATTTAATCTTGTCTATGTTATTCAATTTTTTTATTCCGCTAATTCTTATTTGAACTCTGTTAATACTTCCCAAACTATGTGCATTCATGTTGTGTCTCCTTAAAAGTATATTACCACATGTGTATATTACCACACTTACCTCTGCCCAGTCCAGTCAGCAAAGCGACATGAAAGAAACATGGAGGAGGACTCCAAACATTGAGCAGCTAATTCCAGAGAAAATGCAGAGTCTATCATTCTGATTCATTTTGGCTTTGGAGAAGACAACGCCGAACAAACAGCAGTCAGATGTAAACACTGCGAAAAGCAGTTTCAGCAACCAGCTATATCAGTCTCTCTCAGAACAATAACGTTACCGAATACGAACAGTACATGGCTCAAGAAGAGACAGAGAGTCTGACAAGCAACAAGTACCTCCACAAAGCAGCTATAATTAATACACGCATTTAGAAAGTCTGTACAATATAAAATGGATTCAAGAAGATGGAAAAAAATACTTGATTCCATACTCTACTGTTGTCTTTCCGTTAGGTCCTTCATTTATTTTATATTCGCAATGACATGCACTGTTTCATTAGAAAAAAAGTTGCAAACCTTGTCAGTGAACTATGAGGGGAAAAATAACAGAAGAAAATAAAGACACTCATTGGTGATAGTCGAGACAAAATATGCTTAATTGTGAGACTGATTCAAGATCAAGGTTTAAATGACAATTAAAAATGTGTCAAATACATAAATTTAATAACATTTTCTTTCTTTTGTTGTACAGGAAGTTCCTGCCATAATCCTCTTACGGCGCTGGTGCGCACCCCTCTGATGATGCAGTCATCACTGGACATGAAGCCTTCGTTCATGCCTTTCCCTGTGGAAGGATCAACACCCGTCAGTCTTTTTGCCAATTTCAGCACGGTATTTGTCCAGCATTCATCATTTTTATCTGTTCCTTCCTCTTTTTTCCACTCTCTCACTGCGCTGCAAATGGATGATGGCACATTGTGTTTCTTCTGTGAGGCTGATTGATAACGTTTGTCTTTATCCTTTCTTCCTGCTTGTTTCGAGAGCTTGGCTGAAAAGTTCATCAAAAACAGTTGTATTCAAGAATTTGTCATTCAGAATGTTAGTTTGTTGTCTGATGCTGCATTTTTGTTAAGTATGAGAGCAGCTATTATTACGGGACACAGACATACCAACTTTTAATGTTCGAAATGTGTTGTTAAACCACAACGTATTGGAAAAGCTCTAAGTTTAAGAATGCAATGTAGTTCTATGACGCAGAATAGCTAAATGTTGACCGTTTTACTGCTTAAGGATCTCTCAGGATTTAGTTAAGGTCGTTGTCTTGGTGTCTTTTGCTGCACAGAACATCATGAAAATGATAGCAGTTTTTTGCAGCTCCACCAAAACAACCAGTTTAATGAATGTCTGAAATATACATTTAAACCTTCAGCGCGTGAGAGCCCGGAAAAAAAAAAATTGTACACTGTGAGATTCCATAGTAAAACTGCAAATTTTTTTCAAATTTTAATTTGAATTATCACAATTTGTCCATAAAGTTCGCAGTTTTAACATGAATTTGGATGGTAATTTGACCACTTTATGGTTCCACTGTCAAATTTCATAGTACAAGTATAAACTTGGTGACTATGAACTGACCATAAATTATTTCACAATTCTGCTGTGGATTTTGATGGTTATTTGACCACTTCCTGGTTCTACTGTCAAATTCTACAGTACATTTTTTGGGCAAGCTTAGGCATCCTCCCTTTGTTGAAAGTTTCCAAACATTTCTTGTAGCAGCTGCATGGTATACACCTTAAAATTTTAAAACCCCAATTCCATTTAGAATACTTCAGACTCAGAAATGTATTTATGTTATTTTACTTGCATATAATGCACTGCTCACAAAAATTAGGGGATATTTCATTAGGGCTTATTTCATCTTGAAATATCCTCTAATTTTTGTGAGCAGTACATGTGTGATCTAAGCAATAATTTTTTTAAATATTAACATCTTGAAACTGTTGAGGTCATTGTTTCATGAGGTAAAGGGTTTCCCAGTACCCTTTAAAGGTCTTAAATACTTTTATCTTACAAAAACGCCTTAATTTGCCTTAAAATGTCTTCATCTCCCAAAGGACATAAGACCTTTAAGTACAAATGTTCGCTTTATTTTTGTGCATTTTGCATTTCACAGTTGATAGATTTTCTATGCTTACTGTTTATCAGCAGCTGCACTGAGGTTGGCCTGTGGTAGCCTAGCGGTTAAGGTACTGGACTCTGGACCAGAAGGTCCAGGGTTCAAATCCCACATCTGCCAAGTTGGGTCCTTGAGCTTAACCCACAATTGCTTAAAAAATGTAAGACTGTATTAATTGTGAGTCACTCTGGATAAGGGTGTCTGCTAAATGCTGGAAATGTAAATGGTTGAATTCAGTGAAAGGGAATCAGTATGAAGTGGGTTGCATACTGTGCAATTTTTATTCATCACAAATTGGAAGAATCAGGTTTAAGGCCATTACACACGAAATGCACTTTTCTCCTGTGATTTATTTGCACAACAGTAAATTAGTTTGAGCTTCTGTTTAATAATGGCATCTTCCACACTAAACATATTTTTAAACATATTCAAAATGTGATAGTATTTTTTCACCCCCTGTTCACTTTTTGCTGGTGACAAAAGCCCACTGACCCTGTTTCTGGCGTTGGCATAGCAACAGTCAAGATGGTCACACAGTCAAGGCAGCACATGCAGTTTCTAAAAAGGATACCTACAATTTATTTATGTCTGATCCACATCTGTGGCTATTTGTAAGAAGAGCCATATTAACATATTGACTGACCCAGAAATTTCAAACTTCGTCACACTATAATACCCTTTTCCAGTAATCTTCATTCTAATCATTGTGAGCTTTAGTATATCTTATCTTTTCACCCTATTCCCATTCCAGTAAAAAAAGTGGTTTCCTGGCTGCTACCCTTCTAAAAAGATTATTTCTGATAAAGCTTCTTCGGATTGTAGAAGGGTCAACTTGGCATCTGACTGAAGCTGCCAGATCCTGCTGTTTGCTGTAAGGGAGGTTACACTAAATACAGTACTTACCTATGGAAGCTGTTTTTTCTGTTTTTTTGGCTGACAGATAATGATACACTGCTCACATAAATTAGGGGATATTTCAAAATGAGTATAAAGAGTATTCAACAAGAACTGCTGGACAATCTGATCCTGTTCAAGCCCCATCGCTGTCAGGGTGTTTTGGACGACCATACATCCTACTGAACAGTCAATGTGGGGGCACTCTCGTCCAGTTTGACATGCTTTTGTTCACCCCCATGAATATACAGAGTACTGTATAATTGTATGTAATGTCAAAAAGTACACCATGTCTCTATGGGCTGTAAGATAAGCTTAAGCCAGCTAGTCTAACATGGCACCAGTGGCGGATCTGCCAATGATGGTTTTCTATGGCAAATGTCAATTGAGCTCTATGGTGCTGGGCAGCAAGCACAGGGCACTGCTGGAGGTCATTTTGTAGGGCTCTGGCAGTGTTTATCCTGTACCTCCTTGCATACAGCAGCTGATACCGGTCCTGCTAAGAGGTTAAGAACCTTGTACGACCTTGTCCATCTCTTCTAGAGTAACTGCCTTTCTTCTGGAATCTCCTCCGTACTCTTAAATTTATGCTGGAAAACATTACTGGCATGTATTAATGTGCCATCCTGCAGGAGTTGGACTACCTGTGTAATCTGTATTGGGCCCAGGCACTGCACCACTGTATTAGTAGTGACGCTGACCAACTGCAGAAGTAGTGAAAAAACAACTCTAAAAATGATGGGACAAAAAGAGGAGGGACAAAATTTTAAGGGCTACACCCCATTAAACCATTCTGGTGTTTTGGTGTCGTCCCATTGCTGCTTCTCTAGTGCACAAGTTGTTAATTTCATTAACACCGAGGCAGCTGAAACTGACATCCCCCAACCGCCCCCACTAACTGACTAGGTCAATATCACAGAATTTGAATTGAGTTAATGCTATAATCTGGAGTGTTCTGTATTTTTTGAGCAGTATATAATACATAAATTTTAATAACATATATTCATTCATTCATTATCTTCCGCTTAATCCACACGGGGTCAAGGGTTAGCCAAGGACCTCCCAGTAACTCTGGGTGCAAGGGCAGGAACAACCCTACACGAGGCGCCAACCACAGTCACGTATACAATCACACACTGAGGGCCACTTTAGAGACACCAATTAACTCAACATGCATGTCTTTGGACTGTGGGAGGAAACCAGAGTACCCAGAGTAAACCCACACAGACACTGGGAGGACATGCAGACTCCACACAGAAAGGACCCAGGCCTCTCCACACTGTTATTGAACCCAGGACCTTCTTGCTGTGAAGCAGCGGTGCTACCCACCAGTATACATAAAAATAAAATAATGAATATTATATATTAGAGAATTTGGGCGCAATGGGTCCATTAGCATTGCTTCTTTCTCAGTCTCTCGTCTTCGTGTCTACTTCTAATAACAGAGAATTCTTTGTTTCATTTCTCCATCTCTCTCCTCACTCTGATCATAGTTTTCTGTTTCAAACTCTTGCTTTTATCTCTGCATCTCTCCCTCGTGCCTCTCTGTATCATCCTCTATATCACTTTGTCACTTTTGCTCACTCTTTCTTCCACCATCTCATCTCACTTTAGGTTATTCTGTTGCTCTTTCCATAGATCCCTTCCTCTCGTTTGCTCATACGCTTCTCTCTTTTTCATTCATTGTAGTTTTTCATCCGTTCAGCAAAAGATCAATACTAGCTATGTCCTGATCCTTTTCCCATTTTCCATGCTTGTTCTCATCATATTGTCCTTGTGGAATAGCGTATTAGCTGAAGCACAGTTTATTTGACATGGCATTGTCTTGGAAGAAGAAAAAGCCATCAGTCTCTGAGGCACAGGTTCTTTTTAGAAGATGAGAGACCATGTGTTTTTATGTGGACAGTAATCATGTTAGTGTGTTAAACGTTCAAATACAAATAAATACAGAGATGATATATATGGAGTGATGTCTATCACGCTCCTTCTGTCGCATTTTGCCCCTTATCTTGTTTTGCTTATTATCCTTTCTCTCCCTGTGTGCTTTTTCGGCCGTTGTGTGATTTTGACACAGCTTGACATCTCTTCAGCGTTTAGTGCTGTCAACTTCTCTAACACTCCCTGATGTTCGACCTTTCCTTTAAAAAAACATCGTAATGGCTGCATAGTTGTCAGCCCAAATCAAGTGCAGCTGCAATCTGTAATCACACCACTGTGAAATGAACATAATTACACGGCCTCCCGAAGTTAATCACCACCATCTTTAACAAGGCGCCGAGGAACAGATGATTACAGTAGCAATGCATCTGATCTTCAAGATTATTTTCTGCTTCTTCAATGAAATTGATCAGCATTTCGATTCATATAGTCAATAAATAAATTATACGCTGATAAAATAGTACCAGGTAATATGACTGATGATATACAGAGGGGAAAATAAGTATTTGATCAACTTTTTTGCAAGTTTTCCCACCAAGAGTGGAAAGATCTGTAATTTTATTGCATTTTGTATATTGTAGGACACTTGAACTGTGAGAGACATAATTTAAAAAAAAACAGAAAATCACGTTGTATGATTTCTAAACAATTAATTTGCATTTTATTGTATAAAATAAGTACCAAACAACAAGAATTCTGGCTCTCACATACCTGTTAGTTTTTCTTTAGGAAGCCCTCCTGTTCTGCACTCATTACCTGTATTAATTGCACCTGTTTGAACTTGTTACCTGTATAAAACACCTGTCCACAAACTCAATTAATCACACTTTAACCTTTTCACCATGCCCAAGACCAAACAGCTGTCTAAGAACACCAGGCACAAAGTTGTAGACCTGCACAAGGCTGGGATGGGCTACAGGACAATAGGCAAACGGCTTGATGAGAAGGCAACAACAATTATTAGAAAATGGAAAAAACACAAGAAGACTGTCAGTCTTCCTCTCATCCATGCACAAGAAGAATGAGAACAAATCCAATAACTATGGTCAAGCATGGGGGTGGAAACATCATACTTTGGTGGTGCTTTTCTGCGAAAGGGACCACTGCGCTGTTATCTCCTGTATTGAAGGGAGGAAGTGTGGAGTCATGTATTTTACCAAACAACCTTGACCCAAAGATGGGTCATGGATGGATCTTCCAGCATGATTATGAGTTACGACAACTAAGAAGTGGCTCCGTTAGAAGCATTTTGTGGTCCTGGAGTGGCCTAGCCAGTCTACAGACAGGAACCCAATAGAAAATCTTTGAAGGGAGCTGAAACTTTTGCCCAGCGTCAACCCCAAAACCTGAATGTTCTGAAGAAGATCTATATGGAGGAGTGGGCAAAAATCCTGGTCAAGAACTACAGGAAAAGTCTGACCTCTGTAATTGGAAACAAAGGTTTCTGTACCAAATATTAAGATCTGTATTCTAGTGTATCAAATAATGTATTCAATCATATCCCATGCCATAAAATTAATTATGTAAAAATTATATGAAATTATATTTTGTCTCTCACAGTTAAAATGTACCTACAAAAAAATTATAGACCTATCCATTCTTTGTCGGCGGGAAAACTAGCAAAATCGTCAGTGTCTCAAATACTTATTTTCCTCAATGTAACCAACTGATTTGCTTCAGCTGCATGAAGTTAAACCCATAGCCATGCAAACTAATATTGGCAGTAGAAAGCACCTGAAGGCCTCTGTCACATCAGGAGCCAAAGACTTGACAGTGGTTGATGCCTCTGCTGCTCATTCTCTGGCTGTAGCTCTGGATTCCACTCCAGAATTTCTGGCAGCTGAGTGCAGGAAGCGTTCTGGTGTCTGAGCAGAAACACCTGTGGACCATTTTCTCCGTTAATGAACGGCTAAATTTAAACCTGTCTGATTGACATTAAGCCTTTCCATGTTTTTTCTGTCTTCGTACCAATGTTCACCTAAGTCTTCTCACAATCCTTTCGTGTTTGATTTGTTTATGTCCTGTATTCTTATGTCACAATTTTTGCCACCTGTTGTCTTGTTTGATTTTAAATTCTCATTGGTTTGCATTTAAATATTTCTTGTGCCAGAAGTACCGTTTCAGTTTTCTATGTGTTATTTCAAATTATTATTTATAATACATATTGCACAGTCATTTACATGGGTGGCCACTTTATTGTGTTTTATGACAAATGTGAAAAATTAGTTTGTGTGTCTCAACCATGTCTGAGAGCAACATTGTTAAACTGGATTTTCTTGACAGAGTATCTACACATAAGCTCCATAAAGAAGAGCATGGCAGGCCTGCACAGACGCAATGCCCCTGACTGTTTAGGCATCAGTTATTATCCACCTCTTGGCCACATTGTGTGCAAATATTAACTATTGACTCATCTTGATCGTTGTGGGATTTATCAGATGTCAGGGTTTAACCCAATTCTCCCAGCAATGTAACTATGTAATAGATAGTGTTACTTAAATCGAATAAAATTAAAAGACAGCACTCTTGATTAGCAGCTAAACTTATTTTGACCTCTGCCAATGTGGAGTCTGCATGTCCTCCCTGTGCTTGTGTGGGTTTTTTTTCCAGGTACTCCGGTTTCCTCCCACATTCCAAAGACATGCTCGTTAGGTTAAATGGTGTTTTCAAAGTGCCCTTAGCGTGCGATTGTGTTTATGCGTGTGTGAGTGTACGTGTCCTACGATGGACTGGCTTTCCTTCAAGGTATGTTCCTGCCCTGTGATGCTAGACACAAGCTCTCCCATGACCCTGACTATGATAAGTGGACAAGACAATGAATGAATGTATTTGCAATGGTATAGCAATAAAGAAAATCATGAAAAACATGTCCTTGAAATTTCTGTAGTTTTTCCCACACAAAGAAAAAAAAGGCTATTACCAAGCAGATATTTTCAACCATGTATGCCCTTGAGTTTTAGCAAACTGTACTCAGATCTGCCAACAGCTGAGAAAAACTGAGCTCTCAAATATCTTATCCATACCAGCAGATTCTGTGGTTTAATTTGCTGTACTTTTTATTACAAAAAGCATAGATAGATGTACATGTCATTGTTTTTTCATTTGTGTAAGAAGTTTGGGCTTAAATTGTGTAGCAGCAGAGGGATTTTGGAACGGACTGGCTTTGGAACCTTTTACTCAATTTGCATATACATTATAATTTTTTTAAAATTTGTGTAAATTATATACATTTTGGGACTGGGAGTTCGTATAAATTTGGGGGCTTTACACTTGACTTGGGTAGCAGCACAGGGACACTGAACGTTACATTTCCAGCATTTAGCAGACGCCCTTATCCAGAGCGACTTACAGTTAATACAGTCTTACATTTTTTAAGCAATTGTGGGTTAAGGGTCTTGCTCAAGGACC
>JAUZST010003635.1:0-16990 GCA_034779995.1 Parotocinclus haroldoi | reverse complement strand
CAAGTTTTTATAAACGATCTCCAACACAATGTATAGATACTCAGCATGCGAAGTAATAATACTGTAAAAAACAAGTTATCCAGAACTTATCCAGTGTGTTATGATCCGCTTTAGCAGAGGCCAAGTGACTTTTGGCTTCTTTATTTTGAAGTAAATGTAAATGGTAGGCAAAGACCTGTAGGTGGCATTAGAGGGCTGGGGAGAAATTCGGAGGGACGAAGAGATATTACATACTGTACACGTTTTTGGTCCGATCAAGCGGAATTCTGGTCCAAATAAGCGGAATAACATGACAGGTATGTAATAGGATTTGATTCGTTACTTTAGGATTCGGTCCGAATAAGCGGCTGCTCCCTTAACCGGAATCGAGTGTGTATGGAGACAAAGCCTGGCAGAAAATTTAATGTGAGCATTTCATCAGTGCATTTGTGCGAGATACTTTTTATTTTTGTACTAGAATAAAATACAAAGCCTGCCACACAGTACTACCTCCACAACGTGTCTGTATGGGAAGCTGAATGAGCTTTGTTCGAAGGTTTAGACAAGGGAGAACAGTATAAAGGGCTTTTCAAGCACTTACTGTTAATGTCTAAACGAGACGGCATGTGATCTACAGTTAATCTGATCTGACAGAGATCTGATCTGCAAGAGTCTATTCAATTTAGAGGAAGGTACACGTTGGCTGTTCTCGAATACTCCATCAGGCATCACTCTGACATCTTCCAGAAGGTTCCCTCTTCCAGGTCATTAAACTATTGTGCCATTAATTTCAGGCCCTGCACTAAAACTTTCCTAAAACAGCGACCGGTCCCAGATCACGCTCGCCATCTCTCTCCATGTATGGAAGTGTAGAGTCTAATAGAAGAACTTCATAAACAAAGCAATCAATCTGAATGGTGAGGCCTGACTGTTGTTTGAAAGGGTCTGGACTTTTTTTCATTTCATACCATCCAACTTCAAACTGTTAAAGAGGAAGAGTGCCAGTGTGATGCGTCTTCACCCATTTCTAAACTTCCTCAGGCCACAGAATGGGCAAAACGGACTAATATCCGGACGGGCTCTGGTTTCATTCGGTTCCTTTTATGTGCTGTGGAGAACAGTAGGCACAACACGGCTAAAAATAGGTCCTTGTGGAACCGACTTCAGCCTTTGACACAGTTTACTATCATTTTAGTCTTTAAATTGCTGCCACAGCAAAGCAGGCTACGTCTGTTCTATAAATATATTCCCACGTCCCTCGCTCCTCCATTCCCGTTGTCTGAATGTGGACAACAAAAGGGCTGAAGAATAAAAGAACTTCACCTTTTTAAGGGGGCCTCTCAGTCAGGCAATTCCTTACTCATTTACATTTACAGCATTTAGCAGCGGTCCTTACCCTGAACAAATTGGGACAAACGAGATTTATCAGTTTGTTGGCGGCAGGATCTTGTCAAGACGTGACATTTAGGCAGATTGGTCAAACCTTCATCTTTAGCTTTGATCACTGCACTCTGCTAATTCCTCTTCTTTCTCACTTTCTCACTAAAGTTTTAATTGAACGGTCTGGCTATTAAAAGTCAGCTCACGCCTCTTTAACCTTTTTTCTTCTTTCCGTTTTAAAGTGACCCATGACTGTGCACCCACAAACTCTTTCGGTTCCTCAGACCTCAGAGATTCTCAGAGGTGGATTCGTTCTGGTTTCCGTTTCCCTTCATGTATCTCCAGATCAAGCTTTCTTAGTGTGTGTGTGTGTGTGTGTGTGTGGGTGTGTGAACTGCTTTTTACTCTGTCCAAGCTACATGTTCTTTGTCTTTCATTTCTTTGCGTTTAATTAATCCTGCTCTTCACTTTCCTTGTTTCTTCCACACTATATTAGTGAATATCCCTCAGGACCCTCATGGACGATTAAATACAGAAACGCTTAGCTTAGCTGGAAGCAAAGGGAAATAAGGGAAATAAGGGAAATTAGGGAAATGGTGGGCGGGGTGGTGGGCTGCTAAGACAAAAAAAAAAAAAAAAACAGACGCAAAACAGGACCAAGAGTTTAGGTTTGCTAGCTGTGAAACTAATTTGTGTGTGTGTGCTTTTGGTCCAATGTTCAGTCGACGTTACAGCCATAAAGTAATAAAATGATCTAATTTATACAACAAACCAGCCATATTGGCCCAGTATTATTCCAGATACTGACACTCGCTAATTGCATGTCTGGACCTTTGTCCTTTAAAAAAAAAACAGCTCTGAATCTAAAAACAGCCGCATTAAAACTGCACAACACATTACTTAGGAGACGACTGCATGCTTCCTTCAGATTGGACGTGTTATTTAGTGTCTGCTGTGTGTGAGAGAAGATACGAGCCCAGACGTTTGCATTATCAGCACCTTCACTGGCAGGAACTGGAATTTCTGCACATAAGCATTTTTCGTTTATTTCTTATAGCTAGGTTTAGTTGGCTATAAAAATAATGGTTATTTTTGTTCATTAAGTTGTGTTTTATATGCTGACGAGTGTAATCAGCCATCGGTCACTCTGCCCCCGAAAAATCAACCTTAAATAAAAAAGACATGTCGGTCGACCGCTACCACACTATAGGCTCGTTATTATTTTGTGTAATTTTTTTATTTATGGAAGTAAGTAGACGCCCTAATCCAGAGCGACTTACAGCTGACACTGTGGGTTAAGAGTCTTGCTCATAAACCCCTGACAGTTAGGCAGATGTGAGATTTGAACCCTGGACTTCCTTATCCCTAGTCCAGTATCTTAACTGCTATCCTATTTTATAATACTTATAAAACGATTTCAATTACGGTCGACCCACTTCCCTCTATGAAAAGTAAAATGTCCTTGTTTCAAATGCATTAGAAATGTAATCGAATTCGACCGAGACAACCAAACCTTTCTAAAATTCTGTTAAAGTACCCGGAATACCGTTATACCATCCCACTCTACTGGCAGTGTCTGTATTTTGTCTCCAGCTTGTTGCACTTGCTAACTGTCATGGCCATATCGTAAAGTATCAACGCATGTATGTTATGCATAATCTATCAATTCACAGAGCGCACGGTTACATTTTGACTCATCTAAACCCCCGGTACATCCATCCATTAGTAACGAAACCAAAACGGCTACCAAAATCTACCGCGATACGCCTCGGCTCTTATGGAATCCTAAACCTTCTGGACAACGGTCTAGTACCGTAACCCCCGGGTCATCGCGGCAGCGCGGTACAGAGTGCTGAAGTAGCTGCAAGTCTGCTGTCTAAGCACAAGGCAGGAGACACGACCCAGATCGGATCTGTGTGTCCTACAGTGAAGGACACTGTGGATATCAGAACTGTCAAAACACCTGATACTGGGTTATATTAAGGAGAGAGAAAGAAAGAGAGGGGGAGACAGCAAGAAGTTTAAGCAAAGAAATCTAACGACAGGTGGCAAGGAGCTTTTTTTAGTGGTTGTTTACATTGTGTGCACATGTGTATATGTGTTCATGTGCGTGTGTATGCGTATGTGTTTGCACACTTGAAAGAAAATGGCATGCGAGAGTGTGCTCACTGGTGCTGCCAAACCCTCTATTCGGGAACCTTTCTAAACATGAATAAAATATGAGCTGTGCAGACACACAACACCAGTGCAGAGCAAGTGAGAGAGTGAGAGAGAGAAAGTCAAAGTCAGCAAGGTTTTTAGACAAGGATGAGAGAAAGAAGAGACGGAGAAAGACAGAGGCGTTCTGTAAACTATACCAAAGGACTTCGAGAGAGCAGAGGCCGAAGCGAGAACACGTATGCGAGAAAGTGATTTCATTCACACGCTGGTGGCATTTTCAGTACTTGATCATTTGTAACACACCGGTACTAAAAGGCTAAAACTGCCCCCTAATCAATTCTACCCAACAGCTCACCTGTGATGATAAAGGCATATAAAGATCAGAACCGTAAAAGACCCGGGACACTTCCTTACATGGCTTTGCTCACTACTGTGTGACAGGGGAGATAACAGCGTGCATGTGATACTTCTCATAAACGTACAGCTGAACCTCCGAACTTGAACTGCTCGAGCCCATTCTGGTACGCTGGTTCCAGAATGCCATTCTGTTTGAAGTTGAAATCAGATCAAATCAGTTTATTTTTGGCACGTTTGTTTGTTTTTGCAGTGCCACTCCTTGCAGCATTTGTTTTGCCTCAGAACTGTTTCTTATAACCGAAACACATTTACATTTATGTCATTTAGCCAATGCCCTTATGCAGAGCGACTTACAATTCATACGTTCATACTCAGGGACCAAACTGTGGCAGCTTGGCAGAGGTGGGATTTGAACCCTGGACCTTTTGGTCTATAGTCCGGTACCTTATCCGCTAGGCCACCACAGTCCCATACAGCGTAGCATGTCAGTAAAGTGAATGGACCGGACCCACCGATCACCTTAACTCTCCGATTCCAAGAGCAGATCAGGAACGATATTCGATCCTAACATTCGATCAGGGCATCCCTAGGGAGAACATGCAAACACGCAGCGATCTCAGGGAATCAAACGAGGGATCTCTGGGGCTTTTGTTGCAGTTAGCAGGGTGTAAGCTTATTTGTGTTCACCCGCTCTATGACTTTAAGCCGGAAGTGAAGCCGTCCTGCGTGCACACAGACTGAAATGTAGGCTAATTCCTAAATCTGCTTACAGAGCTCATCCCAGGTGATGAGCTACACATCCAGCAAAAGAAGCAGCAGCAGATACGACAGTTACAGATACAGGTACAGACGATTAAGCCGTTAAGTTCTGGTTAGTACAGACCATGAAACGTTTATGACATGTCCGTGCTCGCCCGACTCCCTAATCTCTGCGTGATGATTCGTTTTATAGAATGACCGATACTACAACTTTCTAGTTCTTATTTTATTTCAGTACAACTCTTCTCATTTCTTATTTCTGCAGTACTTAATGTCAGATCTAAAATGGAATAATGGGACTAATTTGGCACAGCGAAATGGTTTATTCTCATTTACACCCTTCTTCCTGTCTTTGTTTCTTTTTTTCGGCCAGATTACATTTTTTCTTTCTCCTCCTCATTTTCATCTTAAATTTTCAAATCCATTCCTTCTTCTATTACTTTTTTTAATTCTTTATCTCTCTTTTCCTTTTCTGTCTCCATTAACCATGCTACTGTTTTTATTTTATTACTGTTTTCTCTTTGTTTTTTAAAGCCCTATTCCGTCTTTTTTAATCATCCTTGTTTTTAACCGTCCACTTTTCCTTCCTTTATTCTTTCGAATATTAAGAAACAAAGAAAACTAGACCAAATATGGAGAGAATGAATGTTCAGATGTTCTTTCGTCTTTTTAATTCCTTTATATCTTTTGTCTTTTCACTTTCTCTTTTGTGGCTGCTGTTTTAAAGTGTGATCAGTTTTAAATCAAGGATGAAGTCGGTCTTTCTTTCTTCCCGTCACTTTCTAACCCACAGTCTGTCTATATTTCCTTATACTCTCGTTTATTTTTTTCCTCTTTCTTTCTTTGCTTCTTTTTCTTTTCTTACTTTGTCTCAACTGTTCCTCAACTTTCTCTTTCTTTCTGTCCATCTGCCAACTCCTATACCTTTCCTTTCTCATTCCTCATTTTAATTGTCTTTTTTCCAGTGTCCTCCCTTCTTTTTTCTGCCTATTTAAACACCAACATACATGTTTTCTTCCTTTCTCTCCTTCCCTCGTTTTTCCTTCCTTTACCCATTCTTTTTCCTTCACTTCATTTTATTTGACTTTTTGTCATAGTTCGTCTTTCTTTCATTCTCTCCATTTCATTCCTTTTTGCAGCCTTCTTTGTCCGTCTCTCCTCCCATTTTCTTTCATAGTCCATTTTCCTCCCATCCTTTTCCTTTTCTTCGTTTTCTTTCTCCAGTCATCGCTGGAACACCCCCCCCCCCCCAATGTTCATCCAATTATTTTCTTTCCAGTTTTTTAGCTAGAATCAGTTTTCTATGTCACATTGTTTAATTGTAAAAGTCAAGATACACAAGTAAGCCTGGGTGAAAGGAAACATTAGCAACGAATTAAGAAATAAAATCTCCCTTTACCTGCATCTACAAAAAAAAAAGCAGAAAAAAATAAAAGCTACTTCTTCTGGGCAGCTTTAGATTTCCATACAAAGTTAATAATCACCTGAAAAGATCCCCAGTCCTGAAGCTAATGATCATCACTGTCCACCATCATTGATCGGTCACTGCCAGCTTCATCACGATCGAGGCTTTTAAAGGTCATGGATCCATCATGTACGCAAAAGGAAATCCACCACAGCCTTTAGGGCTCTAATAGAGAGAGTCAGAGTAACTTATGATGAGCTGCCGGTATAAAAATGGAAACTAAGCTTTGGTCTTTTCAAACCAGCCACACTTTTGAGGAATGCTGCAGATATTCTGTGACACTCATTTTGCCCTTTCCACAGGGCAGTGCTCTGTCCCGAGCCCACATTCATCACCACTCACATCCACAAATCTCTGCATCAATCAGAAGGTCACGGTCATACAGGGCACATACAGTGGATCAGTTATGGCTAGAGAGCCACCAGAGATACCAACGAGTTGATAAGGAGGCAGTTTTGTCTTGTTTTCATTGTCACAAAGTCTTATACTATCTAAAAGTGTAATATGTAGCCAAGTCATTACCCTCAGTCAATGGTGAGCTCCGAATTCTCTAACACGGATGACATTACCCATGTTGATGGGCATGGATCCTGAACTATGTTCATATGCAATCCCCACTCCTGCTTTTCAAACCCCAGCTTTACTATATGGGGCATTCGAATAACGACTGATGCTAGGGAAGATCACATAAAAAGACGGTGTTCTGAATGTCTTTTAACTCTACCTACACCCTCCACTTCACCTCCACCTATATTTAAGTAGAATACACAATGAGGTAAGAATTATATTCATACTAGATCACAATGTGAAAGCAGAGAACCAATTAGTACAAGTGAGGAATGCAGTACAGACAGAAAGTCTGCTCTGTATAATAATAATAATAATAATGTGTTACATTTATATAGCGCCCTTTATAAACCCAGGGTCGCTTCTTAACGAAAACAAAAATACAGGTAGTCCCTGTTTTACAATGGACTCATACACAGCATATTGAGCTTTGATGGGAAGGTGGACATTTTAAACAGACAGACAGAACTTCCGATAAGAAATAATGAATACAGGCTCTCACCTTCCACATGTTCCGTATCCAAACCATTTCAGATAGTGGGGTTTGATGCCTGCTGTGTTGTTTGCTGTGCCTGGTGCACACTGGAACTAGGGTAGCCTAGAGCTTAAGATACTAGACTGTGCAGGGTTCAAATCTCACCTCTGCCAAGCTGCTTCTGTTGGGTCATTGAGCAAGACCTTTAACGAACAAACAATTGCTTCAAATCGAACAAAACAGTGCTGCTCGATTCATGTGGTAGGGTAGGGACATTACCCTGTGCACATGCAGAAGCCTTGAGGAGCGCGAGTGGAAAACGGAAACGTTCGAAAATGGGGAAATTGTTATAAAAAGGGGGAAACACTTTGGCTTTGTGGACACGGTTCAAATACAAACCCCGGCACAGAGGAGAAAAAACATTACCGCTAAAGTTTAACATTTAAAGGTCGCGACGGGATCGATCCTAACAAAATAGGCACGACGGATGAAGCGATGCATTAAGCGAAACAGCAACATTTAAAAGTAAACCCAGTTTTTTGGAATTACTGCAAGTGGCTTTGTAGGAAAATCGAATAAATGGAAGATCGTAACGAGTGCTTTTACATTGCAAATTTGCAAGGGCATTGCCTTGATATTCACAGTTCCATGAGAGGTTGGGGAAGCTAATCAAAACACCGATCCAAAGCTTGTAACGGTGTGTAGGAAGAACTTTAGGTCCCTGGTATATGTATCGTTTCGACACGAATGGGTGAAAGCCGAACTAAAACGAGCTCAACATGCTGTGGCAACATAAAATCAATCGGCATCTTTATTGAGGGCAAGATCGAACATGGTGAGGTCTCTGCTAGAGCAGCAGGAGACAAACTAGGGTCAGCACGTCATGTGGCTTTCAGTCTGTGGAACCAGGACAGAGCAGTAATCGTGCGCCTTGTTCTCTCCTGCTTTAGAGGTTTTGTGGGCGTTCAGACTGTACGGGGCGAGTCAAAAGTGAGTCACAGGACACCCTTTTATTTCAGAAATAAAAGGGAAAACGACACATCCGAACACCCCAGTAAGCGACGAGTGAGGGGGCGTTCCTTTTAGGTTAGGTCCAGAACGTGGCCTCCATCTTGAAAGCCACCCTACTGAATCAAGGGCAAGTTTTTCAAACGGGAAGGTGATCAAGCAGGATATCAAGATGATCAGAATGGTCTCGGAAATCAGTTTCTCTCATTTGATTTGCAATATCTCTTGCGGTTCAAAAGTTCAAAAGTTGTTTGTCGCAGGTAGCTGAAGACGGAATTGATGATCCTGATTCGAGATAACCCAGCTGCAACAGGCAATCATAGCAACAGGCTTCAACAGCCGACACCCAGAAAGATCACCAGTTTCACACAGCACTGTTACCCCTCATAACCAAAACAAGAAACGTAGCGATCGTCTGAAGAACCGCTACCCACCAACAAACCCCCATCGATGGTTTTGGCATCCTTTGGGATGGCCACGAGAGAGCACGGGGCGTGTCCTGTGACTCTTGACTCACTCTGTGTTACGGCTATGTATGGTTACATGGATATTTTTTGTAATTTTACAGATCCTTAAATCAGACGCCCTTATCCAGAGTGATTTTGAACTTCTTAATACAATCAAACTGTATAAAATACAGTCCAAGCAGATAAGGGTCAGTGGCAGTGCCTCACTTTTGCCGGATCCTGCCGGAACAAGATCCGGTACCACTAGCTAATATCTATTAGTCTTAATAGTGTGTGGGACTGTGGTGACGGTTAAGGTACTGGACAGTGAACCCGAAAGTACTAAGCCGTCTCGAGCAGGTTACCCTTAAAACCACAATTGTTAAGATTGTTTGACCGTAACAATTACCAAGCCTCTCTGGTTAAGAGCGTCTGCTAAAGGACGTAAATCGGAATCGGAATCGGACTTTATTGGCCAAGAACGCTCACACATACAAGGAATTTGTTTTTGGTTACGGTAGCTCACAGCGCACAAAAACTGACATTACAGAATTAACAAAAAAACACACCCAACCTAGCCATCCTCCTACACACACACACACACACACACACACACACACACACACACACACACATCTGTAGACGTTACATGTGCAGAGTTGTGAAAAAAAAAGCGCAGCAGTAAAGGACAGTGCGGACTGAATTAAATAGATTTAAATATGGGGGACAGAAAGGGAAGCGTGAGAGAACATCTGGATATGGACTGTACGCATGTATGTGGTAGACCGTATCCAGATGTAGTGTTGAAATGTAATACTAGCTTAGCGCGAATTTGCTCGCCACACTGATGAACCGGATTGTACTCAACTTTCTGTTTTGCAGAAGGTTCAAGCTAACTTACCTGCTGCTGAAGTGGCCGTGTTGAGTCATCTCTGGCTGCAGCGACAGATTCTTTACGCAGCTGCAAACTCTGCAGTTTTTGCTGACGCAGTACAATTTCGGTTGTTTGATGAGTGACAAGTTCTCAGTTGCTACCTTAGGCTTCCATTGCCACCAGAAACTGTTCACGACTGCTAGACTGGAGTTGTGCTTTAGACCTGGGAAGTTTACACCCTCATTTTTTTAAGCAATGCGACCATCGTGTTAGTTTATCCAAAGTATCAAAAAGAGCTGACTGAATCTTGAGGCGTTTCGGTACTCAGCAGCACGGAGGCAAAGCAAGCTGGCACCTTTGTACCCAGCCCTAGATTTGGCCAAACAGTAACCTTATATGATTATCATAACTTCTTACCAAATTAACCAAAAACTGTGATTGTATTTGGGGTTTTTTTTTCATCTCTCCACCTGAAGTACCTATAGTTTGGCTTTTTTGAGTCAATCCAAGTTTGTCCAGTTGGTCAAAACGTGCTAAAAAAAAAAAACTAAAAAAAAACAACTAATGGTTTGTGACCCAGGTCTAAGTATGTTTACCGTGGTGATAGAAGATGCTTGAGAACATGTACTAAACTTTTCCTCTCAACACTGGTAGCAGGGATTTCAGAAGTTCATCAAGTCCCTGATCTTGCGCATGTGAAATCTCCCAGTGTGATCCAGCATGCATAAAGCTTCCATTAGCACAGTGTTAGTAAAGCATTAACACTGTATAGTCAGCATGTATGGGAAAAGGCAGACCAGAACCAGACAAAGAGTTAGAGAATGAAATCTCGACCCCTTGTGATCGTTTGGCATTTCAGAAGTGGAGAAAGGCTGAAATAAAAAAAATAAATAAAAAAAAAAGCAACATAAACTGAGCACGGAGAATCAGCAGATTCAGACTCACTCGGTTTCTGCCTCTAGGCTTTTAATCCAAATGTCAGCATTGTGTCAAAGCGAAGTGATCACATGCCATCCAGCTCTGTATCAGCGGTGACTCTTTGGCACCCCAGAAACAAATGTTCAGCCTGGGATGTTGAAATGGTGGACGGAGTTACGTAACAAAACTTCAGGTATAAGATGGAATAACATTTATCCACCCTTCCATCTGCTTCATTTCTCGCTATGAGGAATCACTTTGGCCTTAACACACGAATTCGGCCCAAACCCTTCTGTACATGACGTGACATCTGACCGTGTTTCCCCCCTGAACTCGACACACATCTTTTGGTTTCCATATTACTCTTTGGTAGCGATGTTCCGATCGATCGGCCACCGATCATTGTCAGCCGATTTCCCTGACAAAGCATGTGATCAGCGTGCGCCGATCACGAAAACCGATCTGTGCTTTGCCGCCCGCAGAGGCCCTGTCTGCGGTGTTGCGCCCCGCCCCCTTTCCTTTACACTGCGCAGGCGCGGCGGCTAATCATAAACAAACGCCTGGCGTGTGGAACTTTCACACGGTTTGTGAAACTGGTGTAAAGTTTGCATCCCGCAACACATGAAACCAAAAAAATAAATAAAAATACCTCGCGGGGGAAGCACATTAACAGGCTTCAGGACTAATTTAATACATCGTTTAAAGAACACACACTTGCCGGAGGTTGGTGAGTTTTCAAGGCTCATTGCAGAGAACAAAAAGAAGGCACCCAGCATGTGATCGGTATCGGTGACAGGCAGTGATCAGCACTCATGGGTGATTGGTATCGGAATCGGCACTACCGGAGCAACCGTACGCGTTGGTGTTACTCTGTACAAGATTAAAAACAGCTACAACTTCTGAGCAACAAACTCCGCAGAAAGTGGCTTCCCTCCCCCCACTCACTGTCAAATTGTGAAACCCAAACAATGTCCACACAACAGAAGTCACTTCCCCTTTTAATCAGAAGTTCTTCATTGTCGGTTGTTTGCAAGCCGTTCTTCGCTTCTAAAATTGTCCCGCTAGGCCACCATTCAGGGCCTGACCTAGAAATGCTGCTTTTCAAACCGTACAGTCAAATGTCTACAAGCGATCTTTGTACAAGTTTAGATTTCCTGTTGGGCTTTACTCCACCTTCAACAATGCCCAAATCTCCAAGCGTTACACCTTTGTTTGTTATAGGACAACAACTTGAAATTATTAACCATTTAGAGTTACGTTAAATCAATTCAAATCTACCTCCCTTTCATTCCATCTCAGCATGTACCATCTTTCATGATCGTTTTTCAAAATACTGCACCTTCCAGGTGTCCATTATGAACAAATCCACTCACGAGAGCCTATTGGTGGCCTAAGACTTTTGCACAGCACTGTATATCTAAACAATTAAAAGCCTTGCCGTGTTCATTAGCAGAAACAGAACTGTTACCTGATAAGGTTCTGACTTTCTCGCCGATCTTGTTGAACATTAAAACGAAGATGTTTAGACTACGCCTTCATGCTTGCATATCGCTTCGCTGCCGCCGTCTAGAGTTACGGGGTTATTATAACGGACTATAGCAATTTCTCCTGACTTTACTCAGCAGTCCCTAAAACATGCACTGCAGCCAATGAGACAAGGAGGTTTGCGTCTCAAACCTGCTATTAAACAAATCCAAAGATAAGCTTGACTTCAAGAAACAGACCCATGACATAACGAACTAGACATTATGCAATGGTCATAAAAATCACAATTCAACATTACACCAAGCCGGGCAAGTCTGGCCACGTCGATGATAAAACCTCTTCAAAACTGTTCGTCTCACGTGGATCCCGAGTAGCTCTGAAGCTGAACATTACTGACCTCTAACTGTTTCAGCACCTTGATTGTTTATCACTAGCGAGACTCAAGTCTTACCTGATTAAACAGATCGCTCAGCTCACAATGGACCTGGGGATCTTCTCCAGACTTTACTCAGGTAGGTTACATCTCTAAAACGTGCCAACAATAAAATGAGATGCTCTGCGTTCCAAACCCGGATTAACCCAAGACAACAGATCACCTGCATTTAACAAAACTGACCCATGACATGGGGCATGAATGAGACATTACGCAACAGAGAACGTTTTATTAAGAATTATCCGTTGCATCAAGCCTGGTTATCGTGCACGAAAGAATATCTTCAAGCGCATTTCAGTGCTAAATTCCATGCGTTTCCCAAGTAACTCGAAGCTCAGTGGCACCGGCCTCCAGCTATTTTAGTACCTTTCTTGCAGCATGTCACTCGAACTACAGATTTGCTTTCCTGCTTCCACACAGCTTGTTAAGCCTTCTTTTATTGGCCTGGACGTGTTCTTGTGAATTTAAATAAATAAATATGCAGAGCAAACAACAGGATAAGACGCTCTGCATTATAAACCTGTAAGTAAACCAAAGAGCAGAATGCATTTTGGACCCTAACACACACACACACACACACACACACACACACACACACACACACACACACACACAAAAAGAAACATCAGTCCCAACACACGCGAACAAATTCCAGAACCACAACGAAACGTTCATGGACAAGAAGCAGGCAAGTTCAAGGTCTCCATCTAAAGGTTACAGGAACCATCCAGGGCAGTGTTTAGAACTGATATGCACATGCACAGATGCAGAGTCACAGATTCGTTCTGGTACGAACTGCCACAAAGTGCCAACTCGTATCAGAGCGAACGAAACGCTGAACGTGATCGAACGGCTCCCCGACACTGACTCGGTTCGTTCTGGGAACGTCATGACGGCGCCAAGGGGCTCGCTGGACGAGCGCCCGCCCTCGTTCGTTCACGGTCAGCCCACGTTGCTGCTGGCGCAAACCAGGCGCTTCGTTCACACCAATTCCACAGATCTGCAGCCAAACGGAACTTCTCGAGCTTTCCCGAAAACACGGGGAAGTTCACGCCTGGGATCTAGAGAATTGGGAACGCTACCACGGACGGTACGGAGGGAGCACAGTGCAAAAGTACGCCGCTACGCGTCCCCGAATGCATCCCGAACGGGGGGCATTCTGCCGGATACTTACTCGTCGCTGGTAACGCAAAACAGAGGAACAAAGATCAGAATTCGTCACGGTTTCTTAGCCACACACAACAACAACAACAACAACATTCCAATGTACCTCATGACTGAAAGTGGCTCGGACGACAGGAACCTAATATTGTTTAGTCCTTATCTAGAAATCACCACCTCGTTCCTGTAGCCAAGTATGCGTCTCTTAACGGGGACGGCCCGGGCGTTATGTGGCCCAGACCTCCGTTCATAACCTTTTAAAGATTTCACCGCGCAACGAATAGAAAACACTTATTTATGTGCATAATTTGCAATCTTCCAGATCTTTCAATCCACACCCGCTTCCAGGATGTGCTTAACTCTACATATATAGAGTTAAATAGGGTTAAATAGGCTGTTTAACATCCCAGTTACGTTCTTCGAGACAGTCGTTTCCAATCTTTGCAAACATCAACGTTTACTGACATTTTAAAATACGTTTAGCGCAGCACCGCAGCTCAACACGATTCCTCAATCTTTGTGTCGAACACGAAACCTACTGAAAATGAAAAGGAAGTCCGACGGCACCATGCTTTTCATGCCTGTCAACACTGCGATTCCGTTTCCCGTCAACTCTTCCCGCACTAGGTTTCTGTCATTCAGACGTGAACGAGATCTATAAACGACAGGCTTTTATTTCGTCGTATTATTCTCGAGGCCTCGGGTGTTCGAGTTAGGGTCATGTGAATGTTAAAACAGAACATGTAGCAGGTCCCTGGCCCACTTAAAAAAATAAAAAAATAAAAAATAAATAAAAATCTAGAACGTTTCTTACCCCCTTTTGCCTTCCAGGGTGTTTAGATGCGTCTCAAGAGACTCCAGGAGACTCTCAGGGGCCTTCAAATCCAGAAACACATTATTACAATGGGTTACAACACTCTCACACACAACACACACAACACACACACACACACGTTTGTCTTGCTATCCTTGTGAGGACGTCCCATTAACATGAATGACAATAAAGGTTATTTAAAGTTATTTAATGCTACACCTATCCCTACCCCTAACCTCAGAACCCTAAAGTAAGTCTGTTGGTTGTTCAAATAGAAGTTGCCATGTTTGTAAAAAATAAATAAATAAACAATTTAAAGAAGGAAACGGTTTTCACTAGACCAAATTCCGGGTTTTCCTTTCATCGTAGGGACACCTGGTCCACACAAGTATAGCAAGACGAGGTACACACACACACACACACACACACACACACACACACACACACACTGCAGAAGATCCAGGTCAGGTCAGGTCAGGTCATTTGTAAGCTAACCCTATTCCGAGGTCCCTACCTTCGAGGATATGCTCTGTCCTCATTATTACTCACAGACGTAACGTAACGTTTACCTGGGTAAGATCCGGAATATCGCTCTTGTCTATCCCGACTTGCTGTTGAAGAGAAAAATACGAGGCTTGACTCTCCAACGGCGATTTCTACAAACCGAGAGCCGTTTCCAAACGAACACTTACCTCTGCGATTTTGAGGAATTCTGAAACTCTGGTCATCCGCGTCAGAAACCTTTTGTAGATCTCCAGAGCGTCCTTGCACTGTCCTTTCTTCATGTGGAAGAATTTCTCTGCGGTACACGAGGGTGGGAGTTACACTTTCGATGTTAAGGCATCAGCACAACCAGAGTTAAGTGACACGAAACAGTCAAAGATCCATGCCTAGCAGGTTAATGATTCCGTCGTTGTAACAGGCGTACAACTTGATCAGATCCTTAAAGAGCAGTAAAAAGGCAGCGCTGATCACGCCATTGACCAGGTCTTTTGGGTGGACCTGCAAAACAACAACATGAGGAGCCAGAAAGCGTTTCGGGAAAGCGTCGCTTAGTTTCACTACAGAGGGAGATGCATTTCAAGTCAAGAACGGTCCAGGAAGTCAAACTTCAGGCTGTGTACAAGGCCAATCTTTTGTAGTCTAGGGCCAAACTGAGCAAGCCTGGGGCGGCAGTGGCAAGGAAAAATTCTCTGAAGGATTTCAGGATGAAGCCTTGGGAGGACCACGAATTAAAAAGAGAACCCACCTACTTGGGTGGCATGAGGAGCACAAAACATAACGCACACAAAAGTAGACGTGACAGCAACAGTGACCCAATCCCATCATCCATCCGTTATCTGCCGCTTAATCCACACGGGGTCAGCGGGCAGGGACAACCCTAGACGGGCCGCCAATCCATCGTAGGGCACACGCACGCGCAGTCACACACTAAGGGCCACTTTGGAGACACCAATTAACCTAACGCGCACGTCTTTGGACTGTGGGAGGAAGCCGGAGTACCCGGAGTAAACCCACGCAGCCACGGGGAGGACATGCAGACTCCACACAGAAAGGACCCAGGCCGCCCCGCCCCGGGATCGAACCCGGGACCTTTTTGCTGTGAGGCGACCCCCCCACCCCGTGCCGCCCCCAATATCATCACACTAGAACATTTACTAAAAAAAGAACACAAAGCTACAAAAACGCACTCACGTCAAACTCCAGCAAGGCGTCGATCTGACTCTGCAACGTCGACATGCCTTTCAGGAGCTTATCAGTGGCCATCGTTCTCATCACCCCATCGTTTCTGAAATGCATTCGGAGGGGAGAAAAAGCCGTCCCGGCTCTCGTCATTCGCCCGGTCCTTTGGGGCGCTCGATCAGACTTGTGTGAGCCGCCGCGTTAACCCTGTTTTTCGTTTTACAGCACTTGGTGCGAAAAAAGGGTCCACACGGGCCCGAAAATGGTCAGTAATGACAGCTGAACGAGAGGAAAACGGGAACTAAATCCTGCGGGCTTCCGGCCGGAAGCTGCAGTTAACCCGAGTTCACCAATAGACTAAGTGTTTTGCTTTTACGTTTCAATTTCACTCCACTGATCCCTAAATGACAAGCCCTGATTAGAACTGAACTGTCGTTTAATTTTAATTTTAAAGCGTTAATATAGAGGACTCTCCCCCATCATACAGTACAGATTATATTAAACTCATCAGTGCATGAGCTATTTCCCTTACGGTGGACTTGAATAAAACACCTCCAGTAACGCGTCGAATACCTTAGGCAAAGGAGGGATTTTCAAGGATCTGGAACCGATTCGTTTACTCGGCATTATTCGGTAGGGGGGGGATTTGTACTTGCCAAGCATTTTGGAACGAATTAACGAATTAACAAAGTCTCCATAGAGGGCACAAAGGCCAGGCTTTGAGCGCAAGTTGCCAGTACAGAGCAAAACACCCAGATACATCTGAAAAGCTCCGTGTGATGAGACGCATCCTTACCCTTTTTTCACCCTGCCAAAGTCGAACGCCATCTGTCTGTACGAAAAGGCTTTTTCGTTCAGGTATCTGCTGTAGCGCCGAATGAAGGTGGACATGTCATAGCCTGAAAATGGTCAACAGGACACCTTTAAATGGGACTGACTGGATCGTGCAGAAAGGATTGTGCTATTGTGATATATATATATATATATATATATATATATGCAGTAGTACTATTTAAAGCGCAATGA
>JAUZST010003634.1:0-16992 GCA_034779995.1 Parotocinclus haroldoi | reverse complement strand
CTCTGCTCACAAAACTTATGAAATACTTCAAAATGTATAAAGCATTGTGTGTGTCGCTGAAATTGCCTTTGATGCTGATAGCACCGTTACAATAACCTCATAAACAAATCTTTTTATAGTCTTAAATGTTTTATGATTTTTTTTCTTCTACTAGACTGCCTAAAACTAGTTTTAGAACCTTGGGCTCTGTGTGTGATTTCAGTGGTGAGTGACCCTGTCTACTGATTACCTAAACATATATATATATATATATATTTTTTTTTTTGCTTTAGTTGTCTGACTGGTGATGATGGCTCAATCTGTATTCCCATCACTGCGAGTAATGTGGAAATTGTTGCCAGCCGAGACTCAAGTACTGACAATAAAGCCCGTGGGAGTAACAAGGTGTGTAAAGTGAAGTTTTACAACTTGGTCCATCATAATGGGTACTGATTTGAGGTTTTATATATATATTTTTTTCTTTTACAGGTTAAAATCCAGCCAGTGGCAAAATACGACTGGGAGCACAGATATTACTATGGCAACCTGATAGCAGTGTCTAATGCTTACTTGGCGTACGCTATTAGAGGTAATTTTGGCATTTGGGCACACGGTTTTCACATTCCTGTTTCTTTTGAGATGATATATTAAGGATTTCTGTTTGAAATATGTGAATACCTGTTGTAGGAGTTTTTAAGTATAGGTAAATAAATTATAGTTTTAGTACCTAAATGTTAAGTATAAAATGTATATGACATTAATGACATAAACATTAAGAGGAAAGAAAGATGGAGTTGAGAGTTGTACGCATTGATTTAAATTTTAACCTTTATTTTTATATACCTGCTTGGCTGGGGTTGGATTTATCAGTAGTGTTATACTTAATGTCTTAATACTTTTAAGGGGTGGCTTAATGGATAACACTGAGACCTCACAACTCTAGGTTCCTGGCCAAAGAAAACACGTGACAAAAAGAAAGTATCATGGGTTCCACACACGTGTAGTTGTAGTAGCTCTTTATAGACCTGTCCATTGAGTGTAGCTCATTTGATGTTTCTAAGTGTGCGTCATGTCAGTGCTAATCCAAAACAAATGAAAAACCTTTGTAAAGCATAGTCTATCCATTGTCTTAATTTTGTCATTATAATTTTCAGCCTTACTTTGTATAGTTTCATTGGTAAATTAGCTTAATGTTTGTCTGTGCTTTTCCTGTGCGCTTTTGTATTCTAATGTGATCTAATGTGATCCTTTTGAATCCTTTAGAAGAACAGTGCAAACCAGACTCCTTTCACAAACTGCAGCTGTAGCATTCTCCTCTGTTACCTCTCAGTCTGGGCTGGAGAATTAAGAATAGGACAGGTAGAAAAAAGACCAAAGATTGCCTTCACCACACACGCAATCTACACTGCTCACAAAAATTAGGGAATCTGTCATTATGGGATATTTCATTTAGAAGTATCCCCTAATTTTAGTGAGCAGTATATGTACAACCAACATCTAAAATCCCGGGGAGGGGGGATTCAGAAAGTGAGGGTTAAAAAGAGCATCGGAGCAAGGCAACATCCAAAAAATTATAGAAATGACCAAGAAACCAAACATCAAGATATGCAGTGCTATCCCATGGAGAATCCATCAAACCATGGATTCAGCTCAAGTAACAGCAGTGACCTCTGATGAAAAGAGACAAAAAGACAGTAGTCTGAAGGATCCATAGCATGGGATGTAACGCCCACCTTCCCAGTGGTTTTGTTGGTAGCGATGTTTAATCGGTCGATGAGCTTGAAAGCTTCCTGAGGACGACTATACAATACCCGAGTCATTCTGACCTGGTAATGTTTCTTTTTTTTTTTGTGTTCCTAGGTGCCGGTAGCCACTATATGATACGGGTACTGCGGATCGGATTAGACTCATCAGAGCGTACGCTGCTAAAGGGTTTCACTGGAGCCGTCACGGACCTGGCCTTCGCCCACCTCGATTCCAACCTGCTAGGCTGTGTAGACGAGGCTGGAAACATGTTCGTCTGGCAACTCACCAGCCAGAACAGCAAAATCCAGTATCTTTTTTCATCTGCATTAGTGTTTGTGACCTCTCTGGTGTTTATCTACAGTTAGACTTGCTGAGCCCAGACATAGTAGGCTAGTTCATCAAGAGCTTTATAATACTATTCCTGGTCAGATACTCGATTCATTTGGTTTACTAATAAGATTTACGGTAGTAAAATGAAATGCAATCTCTTTGATTGAGATCTGGTGACTGTGGAGGTCATTTGAGCTTTGTGACGTGGAGCTTTATCCTGCAGGAGGTAGCCATCAGACCATGGTACACCGTGGTCATAAATGGGTGGACGTGATCAGCAACAATACTGTGGTGTTTAAATGTAAGTTTATTGTAATTTATGCCTTTCCTATCAGCTTAAAACCAATGTGGCCATTCTCTGACCTCTGGCATAAATAAGCTATATTCACCCAGAGAACTTCCACTTACTGTATATTTTCTTTGTCTTTGGGCCATTCTGTAAACCTTAGAGATTGCTGTGTGTAAAATTTCCAGTAGATCTGGTATGTCTCAACTACTCAGACCAGTCTGACTAGCACCAACAACCATGCCATATTTCACCTTTCTTCCCCATTCTGATGATCGATATGAACTGCCTCTTGGCCATGTCCACATTCTTAAATACTTACACTGACGTTTTGTTTTGCGGTTGGCTGATTAGATATTTGCAGGATCAATTTATACAGCTTCCAAATGTTTGTGTAGCGCAGAGTTACAGGATTATGGGTTTAAAATGCCACAAGTTAACAGTGGTGGTTTAGCAAGCAGGGAATGGAGCTAGCAACCTAGAAACTCACACACGCACACTAGAGCCAGCAATCTTTGCATTGGTATGCTCTTGTAGATGCAAAAACCAAGAACTTCCAAAACAAATGGATGGAAATAAAAAATGTATGGTGCTAATGTACCGGAAAGAACAAACCTGAAAAGAGTCTTTCCAAGCGCTTCTGATCTTAGTTTGAAACACATCTTGCCTTCACTGCTCCTCTGCTTTAATAAAACAAACACTTCCTGGGTTGGGTGTCCCCCTCTGATGTGTCTACGAAACACTCCTATGCATTATGTATAACTATACCCCTAGTTTCTTGGTAAAAAAAAAAAAAAATCCAACTGTCTTTGATTTCGCCCACATGGGACATTCTAAAGTTGTGCATTTTGCTCAAAGAATAGGCTATCTGTAGTGGATTTGGATGAGCATTAATAATGTTTCCCACCCAGATCCTAATTTCTCATTCAGACCTCTGTCAAATTGCCGTTTAATAATCACCAGGAAGGTTTTTTTTAGTTGATTAATTTAAACAGAAAATCCATGAGAGCGATTGAGAGTTTTTCGGAGTTGTATTGTGTTTTATGCACAGGGGCATTGGGTAACAACGAAGTGAACTGTATTTTTATTACAATGGTACTTTTTGAGTTGAGAAACTGTAGAATTGTGTAATGTAGGTTACCGTTAAAGCATACATGTATAATGTTTGTGTACGTAGGTCATCTGTGATAGTGTGGACGACACTGAATGGTCATATGCTGAATGGCTTTATGTTGAAGTGTTGGCCTTTGCCCTCTGTTCCGAAGTGAAACCGTGGCTTTAATGATGTTGTTGCTGCAATTGTAGGCTGAACATGGTTGATAGAATATCAACTATTGAATAGTGTAGAATATAATATTGAAGTATGATAAGCAAACTAATATAGTGATGTCACCTCTGGAGAAATGAGTTTGACATTCCCGATCTATCTCAGAGGCTTGTAGAATCTTACGACTAGCACATGCAACTAAAACTTTTAGTTATAGATCAAGCATATAATGTCTAATCATGTGTTCATTCATTAATTTACTGTCTTTTTATACCTGCTTAATTTAATTTAAGGCAAAATTGTGGGAATCCGCACTACACATTTCTCTGGAGCTGTGAATCTACAGTGCTAACCACTGCACCTTCTTGTTTATTCACATTCATTCATTCGCTCTCTTATCCGCTTGAACCTGGACAGGCTTGCGGGAGAGCCGATGCCCAGCCGCAACCCAAGACAGGGTCCCAGTACAACCTAGGGCACGTACACTCTCACACTAGGGACATTTGATATACCAATTAGCCAAAGACTCATGGTTCTGGACTGTAGGATATAACCGGTGTAAACCTACGTGGGCACAGATTGCTCCACGTGGGGACTGAACACAGGATCTTCTTCCTGTGGGGCGACAGTGTTTGGCCACCTTTACACCCCCCAATCGTGTGTCAGCAATAGCAGGTTGTTTTCTTGTTGACCCTTAACTGGCTCTTCCAGAGATGGAGTGGTTGTACATGTCCAGAGACCTGAGGATACGCCACTCAACTCGAACCGCAGACTTATTTGGTGCCCCTTCATTCCCGAAGACAACGAGGAGAATCCAGAGGACGCCTGCCAGACACTGGCACTACTTCACGAAGACAGAGTAAGTGGCAGAGCCTTCTTGTATACTGTCACCTAAACTTGAATGCCGAGGGCAGGGTGGTGTAGGGGATATAACACTGTAACAGTTTAGTGTAAATTCCATGCACAGAACATTTTTATAACAGTTATACATTTACAGTTATAAAGAATTTTAGTGGTGGCTCGCAAAAATAGCAGATAAATTAATGGTGACTTGATATAAAAATATGTCTGGTGAATATTGTTGAAAATTGGTGATTAAGCTTCATCAGCCAAGAACTTGATGACATGCTACCAGCGTGTTATTTTATTTTATTTATTTATTTATTTTTTACTATTATTGCCTTTGGCATTTGACAAGTCCTGATGATTTGTTTCTAAATCCTGAAGGATTAAAAAAAAATTAAGTATTGTCAGCTGAGCACAGTTACAACTGTACTTAACAAAAACTCACACTAGCGCCATTTGGAGCAACCAGTCAACCTAATGCACACCTAGGGATTGCGGAGGAAACGCCAGAAGAACATGCAAACTCCACCCAGGAATCCAGGATCAAATTGGGGAACTCTGGAGCTGTTCTGCAACCCGTTTGTGGCACTACACACATACAAAGTGTACAAAAGTAATATTGAGTAACCTTTTAGACCATAGCTATGTGTTTAATGCTGGTGATAGAGCTTGTTATATGGAACAGTTTGGGGCTGAGGGCTTAGAAATAAGTATCTTGTACATTATTTTTTTCCCCTTGTTTTTTTTACTTAAGTCTTTATTTCCCGTTTCTGTTCTCCTGTATCCACAGGCTGAGGTTTGGGACCTCGACATCCTCCGCTCCACCTACAACACATGGCCCATGGATGTCACAGACATTAAAGAGGGCTTCATCACCATTAAAGGACATACTGCGGTAGGCCGCTCCTTATTAGTATTATGCCGCATCATTGTAGTTTACACAGACTGTTTTATTTGAGTGACATGTACCAGTGGCTAGAAGGACACGTTGCAGTCGTTTTCTAGATGATAGCTCATTTGGAAACTAGGCTCACCACTGTGATTCAGTAAAATTGGGTCCCCTTTCCCATTTCCCTTTAAATGTAGTATGTAGGTGGGGTTTACTGACCTGGTTTAATATTGCTAACAAATCACATAGTTAAAAACTGAGACTGAGTTCCTGAACAGACTCAATTCATTCTACATAATGAGCTGCTGATTAGGTGATCAACTGAACCAATGTACAATATACATGAAAGCTGTGAATATTGATTTCCGATCTTTCCTTAAAATTGCTGTCTTTGTATTATTAGTTACGTTATTAGCCGATGTCTGAAAGCACGTCTGAAGGAACACCTTTTTAATCCGTTGTCATTTAAAGCAAACAAACTGCATTGCACTGATTTTGCAAATAACTATTGCATGACAGAAAATTGACTACATGACGGTAAACTAATTACTCTGCTCTGTTTGCGTTTGTACAGCGGATCAGCGAGGGAGCCCTGTCCCCAGATGGCACAGTACTGGCCACAGCCAGTCACGATGGTTATGTAAAATTCTGGCAAATCTACATTGAAGGACAGGACCAGCCTAGGTACGCCTGCCAAATGTCCTTGTTTGGCTCTCTGTTGTGATTGCGTAGAGGAAAAAAAAAAAACCTACCCAAAGTGAATGTAAACAACAAATTTATAAACCAGTAATCAGTAAATTTAAAGAAGGAACACGAAATGTTAGTGGCATTTTTAACCCCCCAAACCCCCACCCCACCCTTTCGAGTCTTATGTTGGTTATTTCTGCCCCAGTGCTAGAATAATGTTTTCTTGTTCCATTTTGGCTTCAAGTTCTGGTTGCGTCAAAAATTATTCTTACTGAATACACACGTGCAGATTTAAATGTGTGTGAAACGCTACCATTTACGCAATATCCTTACTGCACTTAAGTCGATAAATATACTGTCAAACCATTTAATTACACTATAATGTACAGAACAAGCTAACAAATATCACACAAACGGTACAAGCGAAATATAAACATGCACAAGGAATATAAACAGAAATAAACATATCTTGCTGGAATGGAAGAAACATTTATTTCAAGAACAGACAATGCCCACTTATGCAAATAGTTGCAGATGCAAAGTAAATAAATATTCATGAAAGTAAAATGTATGTCAACAAAATGGAAAGTATGACGAAAAATAATACTGAGAGCAGTACACACACACACACACACACACGCTCGCTCGCTCAACCTTTTTTAGTTTACCAGCTGTTTACCTCCACATCATCATTTTTTTAATTACCTATTAATATTTCGAATTATTATGACTTAGGTTTGTAAAGTGAACGGGCGTTGATAAGATGTTCGTGAAACTGCACTTACCTGCACTGCCTAAATTCGCTTTAATACTTCCTTTATCTGGTTGTGTAAGCATGTTTTCGGTTAACTTTTGTCTTCTCAGAACTGAATGGCCTCTGTGATTCTCATAATTAAATGGACTGTTTTGCTCTTGCAGATGCCTTCATGAGTGGCAGCCACATAATGGAAGACCTCTTTCCTGCCTCCTTTTCTGTGACAACCACAAGAAGCAAGACCCAGAGTATGAGTGTTTGGATCTTGGCTAGCAGCTAATAAAAATTGCGTTCTTGCTGGTGTGGGGTTCATGTAACCTTAAGTATGTGCGTTATCGCTGAGTTGTCCTCTGTACCACCCTTTAGAGTGCCGTTCTGGCGATTTTTGGTCACAGGAGCAGATCAGAACCAGGAGCTGAAGATGTGGTGCACAGTGTCCTGGACCTGTTTACAGACCATTAAGTATGTTCATTTTCTCAAATCAACTTTGTTTGTTTGGTTTATATCGATGCTTTCTGATTTGTTGAGAATGTTGTTGCTAATGAAAGAATACATTTTGAAATGATGTCAGAATCACTAAAATTACATTTTATTCATGCTAGGTTTAGCCCCGATCCATTAAACTCGAGCATTCTGCCCAGTCTGAAAGCCAGTTTGGACCTGTCTGCAGAGTGCCTCATCCTCAGTGATGTTCAAAGGAAGGTCTGCAAACTTTACAAACCTTTACAAACTTGCGCTGATATAATACCCAGGTCAAGTCAGATTTATTTCCATAGCACTTTTTATAATGGAGCATTGTCAAAAGAAGGAAAAAACTCCCCAAAAGGTGTAAGGAAGAATCCTTGGAGGACCAAGACTCAAAAAGGGACCCATCCTCCAAAGCCTTCTGTTATGACAACGATTGTATTTAAATGCACTTAAAATCAGATTGTCAGGAATCTGATCAACATTTTCATACATTTGGGTAATCAGATAATGGGATAACTCAAATTCATATAACTCAATAATCAGTTTAGTACAACCAGCCAATAATCTGGTAACTTTCTTATTTTATTACAACTATTGCTGTTTTATTTATTGTTATAATTCTTGTTTATTCAATTTCTTAATTTGCTCAATCGTATACTTTTTTTCAGCGTCTCCTCAAAAGTTAGTTAGCTGTTTAGCAAGTGATACTTTGAATACCAGGGTTGCCAGATCCTGTGACAGAGACGAGCATCCTGGTCATACCAATATTTTAAATTACTTTATTGAAAGGCAGACCAAAGTTCCTTAGAACTAGAAACTAGCTGCTTTAGGTGCAATTCTACACTCTATCAGGTTACGTTATCATGCACACACGACTGAGAAAACCGATCATCAAAGTAACGGTCTACAGGTGCTGGAAAAATGTGATTACTGGGATAAAATCAAGAAAATTGGATTTCCTAATCCGATTTCTCTCTGAGCGCTGAATGACTGTATGCATGGTGCAGGTTCTTTACGTGATGGAGCTTCTTCAGGATCAGGAGAAAGGCCGTGCCAGCTTCATGGCTGTCTCAGAGTTCCTGCTCACACACCCTGTACTGAGCTTTGGAGTCCAGGATGTCAGTCGGGCTCGTTTGCGCCACACAGAAGTCCTTCCCCCAGAAGAAGAGAGTGAAACCATGACGTCAGGTTAATTATTCGGATTATCTCCTTTTATGTTTGTATCTTTTGTGTTTTTGTGCTTGCATAAACAATACAACATCATTGATTGTCTGTCGGTTAATATACATCTGGATCGGCACCAATATGCCAAATCGGATCAGGGCATCCCTAAGTAATACATTATTAATACAACAGGAAAGCGAGTTAAATTGTTTAATTGCAGTTGTGTTTACAACAGTCGACAGGTCTAATTCTTACCGTTGTTCCTTTGGACAGAAGGAAGCCAGCCTTTGGAGTCAAAATCTGGAATTCAGATCAAGCTTTACTGCGTGCATACAAAGTGAGAATAAACTGCTATTCTTTCTACAGAAAATGTTTACATGTAGCTCTGAGGTTTGGCATTGAAAATCTCATTTTCGTTCCACTGCACAGCCCACGGCTTCTGCATGCACCTAGTGGATGTTTATTCCAGTTTTTGCATGCACGGATATGAATATTTCAGAGCGTTTCGGCTGTAAATACACAGTGTTTGCCTCCTGTCTCACAGGTCACTACAGGATGTGCAAATCTGGTTCCAGCCCAACCAGGGCACGGCCGCCTCTCTCTTCACACCTTCGTGCACAGGCTCACAGGATGGCTTTGGTATGGCAGCAGCTTAATGCACGCTCGATTCCTATTCTTCTGGCTCGAACCATTAATCTCTTGCTTAATACCTGAACTTAGTGGAGCTTAGTTCCATTGTATATTGCCTTGCGTGATGGTGTTTGTGCGCTCGTAAATCTGTGTCCCTTATGTGCGTGCGTCCTTTGCGTTTATTATTATGTCTACGTACAACCCAGGTTACACGGATGCTCTGACGGATCTGAGCATGGACGCGCTGAGCTCCGATAAAGAATCGGCTGGGAGCGGCTCACAGAACGACCTGCGTAAGATCCCCAGTCTCCCGGCTCCCGCTGACTTCCTGAGCCCTGCTGGTTCAGCCATGCCAAAACTCATGACCCCAGATGCCTTCATGACCCCAAGTGCATCTGTGAGCACCTTATTTACTAGCCATGCGCTAAAGACTTTGCTCATCGTTTTGCGTTACAGTCAAACGGTTAACACTTATTTATTGCTGTTAACACAGATTTTTATTGACTTTAGGAAAATTGATAGCATCCAAATTAGGTTTAATAAGAAGACAAAAGACGTTTAACTCCTTCATTTGACAGCTTTGCATAATGTTCTGTGCTGTAACCTATTCCCTCTCAGGTGCCAGCCTCTCCCGGCAGCAGTGCTAGCAGCTTGACCATAGTAACAGCCATGAGCAGCTCAGACAGTGGCACAAGGTGAGTGACGAGCATTATTTACCGTACATTTAGAGCATTTGGCAAGCACCTTTATCCAAAGCCACTTGTTCTCAGGGAATTGCGAGCTAAAGGCATCCAGCACCTTAAGTGCTGTCACAGCCACCAGACAAAGCTTGATATTTCGTTGTAGTCTGGAATTTTGTTGAGAACGATAATTAGACAGTACTTTGCATCCTCAAAAATGTTTGTGAAAGTCATACTTTGTATTAGTTTACTCTTGTTAATAGGATTAAAATCCTGTTTTTATAGGATTTTTGTGGGTATGGAAAGTATTCAGACCTCTTTAATCTGTTTTTGTTTCATTGCAGCCATTTGCTAAAAAAAACGTTCATTTTATTTCTCATTAATGTACACTCGGCATCCCACCTTGACAGGAAAAAACAGACATTTAGAATTTTTTGCAAATGTATTAAAATAGAAAAACTAAAACATCACACGGTCATAAGTATTTAGACCCTTTGCCCACTGTAATATAGGGCAGAAGATGATTATTATGACAAACTTTGGGAGTCGGCTGTCTGCAGCATTTTACTGTACGTGGTCTAGACTTGACCTGCCACTGTTGCGTCCTACAACAGGGACACTTTACACACATTTGCTTGGATTGTATGTTGCAAGATTGTATCAGTTGTAAGTTGCTCTGGATATGGGTTTCTGATAAATAAGTAAACCTAAGTATAATGCACCATGCATTTAGACTATATGATTAATACTGATACTTTAATACTGTAATGCCTTTAATGAATAAGCGGGATTGTTTTAAACCCTGTTCTGTGTTGCCACAGAGTTGTGGAGGACCTCACCCACAGCCCTAAACTGTGTACCGAAGGAGCTAGCAGCAGCCTAACCCTCAATACTAGCACCAGCAGCCCCAGATCCAACTCCATTCTCATTTCCGGTCTGAACGAAAACATCCAGGTACTTTACTAGTCCATTTTCCTGTGAAATGGTACGTCATGTGAACCTGCACGTGATGTGGGGCATACAGATCAGAAGACCTGCCACCCATCACTCAGGTGATTTTACGTGCACTGGATCTGTGCTACACAGCGCAAGAACCGTGCCTGGAACTCAGGATGGTTGTGGGTTATATTTTGTTTAGGAATTTGTTTCTATTATGGCAGTGAGCTGACTTTCTTCTTGTCCGATGCACCCCTAAAGTATGAGAATAACTGTGTCTTGGCAACGCTGCACACTGGAGAACCAGTGGAGAAAAGAGCAGAATTATGTCCTTGTTTCTTACCGCCTTGTGAACACTTCACAGATACTGCATGCTTCTCACTTCCCTACTTTCTTCTGAAGTACCTGCTTGGGTTATTATTACAACAGATAATACATTGTGCTGACACACAAAAAACAGTTTCTCATTATTTTTATATATAGACGTGTGTATGTGTGTTTGGAATTGTGAGTGTATAGGAAACATTGTCTTTGTTAAGTACCTATACACTTCTGTATCCTATAGTAGTTCTAAGTACGGTACTTAATTCAGATTGCCTAACTTGCAGTTTCACGGAACGTTTCGTAGACTAGTAATTTGCCGTCTGCTCTGAATGCATTATCTCAGAGTCAGGAATTCCCTGTGCCATAGCTTCCAAAAATATGACCTGATGTAGCAGGGAATCTGGTGCTGAGAAAGGTGACCTAGTAGAGAACTATATACAGTACTGTGTGAAGGTCTTGGGCTACCATCAGATTAGATGTGTTATTATTTTGGCAATAATATAATGACCATATATAATTATTTTCCAGTCTTTTTAAACATAATACAAACAGAAAAGACAGGAGAATTGTGTGCAGTATTACAAAACAAAAATACGTGAATCTAAACGGCTTCTGTAGGCTACGGTGTCAAGAGTGATCTTCCCTCACATGACAGCATCTGGCGGCTTCATCGTGATGCCGAGTTGATGCTTCTAAACTCCACAGAAGCTTTATTAGTAGTTATTAGTTGATCCTTTTTGGCAGAGTAGTAGCAAAGAAACTACTTTTTCACAGGGGCGATGCTAAATATTGAACAAAATTCATTTTGTTCTGAAATTGGTTTTGTGTATTTATTATTTATTATATTTCTTTTGAAATGGGTTGTTTTATAGTAAAGAGAACGAGACGTAATTGTATAGGTTCAAAATACTATTGATAAAGCAGAAACTCTAATGGTGGACTAAGAGTTCTGCAGAGTACTGTAGGTACTTTTTACTTTTAAATTTAGAAGCAAGTGTACGTGTCTGAATTGTAATGACCACCTTAAGTACTATTAAATAATACGTAGTTATTGTAAAAATAACTTGTTCTGTCATGCCCAGTGTTATTAGTGGCACAGGAACATTTCTGCAGATTGTTGATGCGTTTAGAATGATGCTTTTGAATCAAAGTGTAGCAACACATCACGCTTCTCTCTCCTATTTGGCACCTCCGTCCTTGCCCTAGAACTTTTCTCCTCCTCTTGCCTGCCCTCCATCTCTCTTGCACGAGGCTTTTCGGCTATGTGAGGCAGCCTCCTACGCTCACGCTCTACTTCCCCTTCCCTGCCCTCTCTCTCCACTACAGGTGCTGTCCCCACCGAACCCCTCCTCCCTTTCCCTGGACCTCCAGGCTATGGAGCCTGTGCTGTTGCCTCAGACCTCCCCTACTAGAGCCCGTTCCCCTGATGTCATCTCCTCAGCCTCCACGGCCATGTCACAAGACATCATTCCCGAAATTGCCTCCGAGACGCTGCCAAGGGGGCTGGCAGAGACGCGCGACCCTCTCCAGGACAGCATGGCGTCCGCCGCCTCAGCTCTTCACCTCCTCTCACCCTTGGAGCTAAGCGGAGGAGCGAGTGGAGACAGTGAGCAGAGGCTCAGCAGCACACCCTCACTCCTAGAGACGGCGCTATCGCAGGAAAATGCTGCTAATGCAGCTGTCGGATCTTGTTCCGACAGCGGCGCCAATCGCAGCTGGCCTGCAGCACCTGACATCACGCGCGAAACGAGGAACAGCCTACGAGATAACGGCTTGGGAGAATGGTGAGACGCAGCACAAGCAACGAGAAAGCAGTTTATTGCAAACGTCTAGGCGCATTCTTGCTTAGCGGTCTTCAGATTAAGTCAAAAAGTAATATCAGCTGGGATTGGTAGGTGTCACTGTTTAAACCTGAAGTGGGCTTATTAAAATACAGTTAAATACATTGTCAAATATTGTTCCTAAAACTTAATGATAGGGGTGTAACAGTATACTGTGCACTTTTCGATTCACAATTACATTTGCTTACGAGAAGTTTAATAAAGCACATTTCTTTCTCTTTTTCTTTTGAAAATGCAAAACAATGCACATCCTTTTTAGTTTTCAAACAAAAAAGCTTTAGCCCCTTAAGAGAAATGACTAGAAAGAGGTTCATATTGTAAACAAAATATTCTGTTGTAGCTTCACCATATCCTAAATAACGAGCGGTAAAAAATTTTTTCATTTACTTAAGAATAACGATTCAAAATAATGTACTTTTTTTGTATCAAAATATTTAAAGAAAAATATTTAATACCTTTTGATTAATTCAACTATCAACTGAAAGAGTTATAAGTAATGCTATGTCAACAAAATGTGCCATCGTAACAGTTTCAGCAAATTAAAATAGCTGAAAACATCTTAACATTCTCGAGCTCAAATTCACCTTCAGCAGTTTCCATTGCAGAACTTAAGGAGGCTATTAACTAGGCTAAAGACTGCTGTATGAAGACCACCCTCTGGTGTTAAAAAAAAAAGACATTTCTACTGATAAATCATAAATGTCACTAATTGAATGGCTTTTGCCCCATTTTACATTTGGATGCACATCCTATAGACAAAAGGTTGGACACACAAATGACATCCAATACATTGCTATTAGCTGCTACTACCGTTTTTGATCTTCTCAGATTGCTTTCCACTACATTTTGCTACATGACTGAGAGGTTAGCTTTTGATGTTGGACCATAACACCTGGCTCACTTTTTGCATTCCAGCACATTTTTAAGGTGTCTGACAGAGTTACGGTCATGGTTGAGGTCAAAACAATTCTGTTATTTAAGAACAGCAGGCCAAAAAGTTGATGACTGGACTATAATTGTTTTATATTAATTGTCAGACAGGGTCTTCTACTGCGCTTTATGGGATTAATGTGTCAGAAGTGAATGTTGCTGAAGTTGCACAGTAATTAGAGGGGGTTTCCCCCAACCTTTTCTGTATTCAGATGTATGTACTAAGCGACTCATCTTATTGTCTTAGTTTCTTAACATCAAAAAGTGTTTTAGTCCAAGTTAATGTGATGTGTGATTCTGATCCAGCTCTAGAGAGGATGTTAAAGACATGCACTTGTCATCACCCTTCCCAAGACGCACCTACCACCTGACCCAGAACGACAGCCAGGATGCCAGTGCAGAACAGAGGTATGCAGCTTAACCTACGCCCTTCATGCAGTGATCTCAGACAAAACTCACCTTTGCACGTTGCTTATTTTTCATTAGATATTAGTTAGTTAATGGAACGAAATAAAGTCCTCATCAATCAGAGTAGTGTGTCAACTGTAGCAAGTTTCTACTGCTGTAGGACAGAGTCTGATTTCCTGAGGTATGATGGCAAATTCCAAATGAATTCGATGAGGATCCTGTCCATGCTCCATCACTGCCAGTGTGGTTTTTTTTTTTTTTCCCAGTCTTGGGTGACTACACACCCTACTGAACAGTCAATGTGGGGTGCTCTCGTCCAGTTTGACATTCTTCCATTCACCCACATGAATATGTAACTTGCTACTCAATCACCATAATTGGGTTTGCATCTCATTTGCGTAATGAACTTTCCATGACTTTTCAATGCTTTTCTAATGATCTTGTTTAATGTAATAAAATCAAATGCTTCTTTTTCAAATTGCTTTATATTCATTTTGAAACATCCCCTATTTTTGTGAACATTGTATCAGCAGCTATAAATCTTTTATAAATTTGAAATCTCTGTTTTTTTTTTTTAATCTGATCAACAGCGATCACGATGATGAGGTAGCCAGTCTGGCGTCATCCTCGGGAAATTGCGGCTCTCGAGCGTCACATAGGCTTCCGGTAAAAGACTGGAAAACCTCACCTCGCAGCTCGCCCAAGCTCAAGCGCAAGAACAAGAAAGATGACGGGTGAATGACTTTTATTACTTGTGCAAGTTTGACACTTTTTATATCCGAAACATTAAATGTCTGGCGAAACAAAAAAAATCCATCGTGTTAGTGGAACGTGAGTGTTAAAGACCCATCATTTGCTGAGTGTGTCACTAATTAATTTTTCCTTGCTAGCGAGTCCTCACAGTCCAGGCAGATGGAAAGCCAGGTAAGAAAACAGCTCATTTTTTATAATGTAGCAATAAACACCAACAGTTGTTGACAAAGCAATGTCATAACACAACATATCTAGCTTAAGTACTGCTCAGTGAAGGTTCTTTACAGCGAATAGAACCTTTTTTTTTTTTCTAAAGAAATATAAAATAAAAAAAGGTCCTGCGTAACTCAAATATTATGGTCCATGTTGGATCGTTAGAGCCCTCTTGGCCTTGAAGGTGTGAATTGTGTGTGGCTCTGTCTTTTCTCACTGCAGCTGAATGCAGAGGTGCAGGAGGAGCTGCTGCTGCTCCTGAGGAGCCAACAGAGGGAGCTGACTGAGCTGCGGCAAAATCAGCAGGAACTGTTGCAGAGGCTCATGGGTCACATGGATGCTGTACAGAGCTCTGTCATGGCGCACGTAGAGCATGTCCTGCTCACTCAGCAGGAACAGGAACGTATCCTTCCGCTAGAGGGGGCTAATTCTGCTATTGACCATGTAATGGGGACAGCTTCTGTTGGGAGCAGGGCTGTAATGGTACACACAAGGTCTGGGGTAAAAAAGTAACCACAACCATATCCGTCATTTAGTTTATTGCGAGCAGACAGTAGGACAACTTGCAGGTCCTTCCACCTTCTGTTGCGTAGTCCAGCCAAAAGATGGTACAAGCTTCCGACTGTATTAAGCAGTGTAATGGCAGTCGTTTCCCTGATAAAGTACTGTGATCAAACTTAGTTAAGCTTGACATGTCAAGTTGCTAAAAGGTACTGTTTCCTGTTGCTTGCATGCACAAACCTGTTAACCTCCAACAAATTTGGGGTGAATTTCATCAAACTTCTATTCGTCAGTCACCTTGATCTTAATGGATCCTATATGTTGATCATCATAAACATTCTGGCAAATCTGTGGTCTTAAATGACCTTAAAATGTATCTCGAGTATTACTAAAGATTAAATATCATAATATTGTATCATTATATTTAATATTATCATTAAGGTCATCAAATAAAGTTAGTTATATAACTTGTACGTAGAAATACTAAATTGTGTATATATAATAAATAATAATCTTGCACTTTTCTTAAACCAGTGTATGCTAAATATGGGATTCTTTTAACTGATCATTTTAACCAAAGGCAGACAAGCAGATATCGAAGAAGGCTAAGAAACGTCTCACATAAAAAAAATATTATTTTAGCTTTATGTCAACAGCTTTTGGCTGTGCTTTATTTTGAAAGTTGTTTTTAGCCTTCCTCGAAAAAACAAAGACCAAATCCAAAAATGCAGAATCATTGGTGTTGACAAGTAATACCGCTCACAAAAATTAGGGATGAAATATCCACTTGTGAAATCCCCCCTAATTGTTTGTGCCGTGTAGCTGAAAAAAATGGTGATGAGTAGGTCGAGTAAGACCAAGGTATTCCCCACAGGGTTCAAACAAACAGACGTGTTAGTTTGAGTTTTATATCAAACCTTTAAATCTTTTCACAATTTTTATCTATACAAGAAGACTGAGTGATTTTTTTTTTATTTATTTATTTTTTTTTTCTATTTTCAGATTTATAGCCCCAACAGTAAGCAGTGACATGCAAATGGTAGCACAGAAGTGCATTTACTTAGTTCTTTTTTTTATTCTGACTCATAATTTGTTTGGACGATTAAAAGATTTATATTTAGGTTTGGAGTGTAATCCCATTTTTCCTCATTCCAACTGGTTTCCATTCACATTAACAAACCTACTTGGTAAACTTGCTTGGGTGTAACTTATTTTGTAACTGATATGGCATTATTATCGAATCTACATTTGTAGACACATGCAAGTAACCTCATACACACTAGAGGGTGACACGGGAGTGGATTTTCATTCCTGTCCAATCCCACTCCCACAGAAAATAATCTTGTCCCATCCCAATCCC
>JAUZST010003633.1:0-42860 GCA_034779995.1 Parotocinclus haroldoi | reverse complement strand
CTTGGAATTGGCCTTTTAAATAATTGTATTACTGTAAAGCTGCTTTGAGACGATGCTACATTGTAAAAAGCGCTATACAAAATAAATCAAATTGAATTGAAAAATTGTATGTTCAGCCAATCACATGGCAGTATTTAGGCATGTAGACATGCTGAGGTTCAAACCGAGTCACAGAATGGGGATGAAAGGTGATTTGTGTGATTTTAGTGGCTTTGTTGTTGGTGCTAGATGGGCTGTTCTGAGTGTTTCAGAAACCGCTGATCTACTGGGATTTTTATGCACTTCCGTCTCTAGAGAAGGAAAAATACCCAGTAAATGGTTCTTTGATCTCTAGCATCAACAAGGCATTTTCAACTAGCAAAGGACAATGGCCAGAATGGATCGAACTGACAGAAGGAGCATCAAGCAACAGTAACTCAAATCTATGAATGCACAACATGTCGAATCTTGAAGCAGATGGGCTACAGTAACAGAAGACCACCCTGGGTTCCACTCCTGTTGGCTAAGAACAGCCAACTGAAGAAAGTTGTTCGATTGCACAAATGAGATTAAACTTAATTGTCGTGATTAAGGAGGAAGTGATGTATTCATGGGGGTGAACAGAAGAATGTCAAACTGGACAAGACTGCCACATATTGACTGTTCAGTAGGGAGTATGGTCACCCAAGACTGCCAAAACACACTGCCAGTGATGGTGCAGGATCAGATTGTCCATTAGCTCTTGTGGGATCCTCAAGTATCCTCTATTTTTGTGATCAGTGTATTATGGGATGCTGAATTTGGAACCGTCAAGTTGAGAATATTTAGTAAATGCATCTTGCCACTGTGCAAAACTATTATGTCTTCGTTCTTCACGGTTCTTTTTGTTGTTTTCAGGAAGGCACCAGTTCTCCACCTGAACTAGAGTGGGATGTGAAGGAAGCAGATATAAAGCAGCAGTTCGACACCAGCTCAACAAAGGTGTGTGTGCGTGTGTATTAAACTCGCTCTAGTTAAAGGTTAGGTATATCTAGTTTTTTCGTTATAGGATTACTCTAATTAATTGCACCAGGTTTCTCATAACCTTTACTTTTACCTTGGAATTTATAGGTTGAGTCTCCAGTGCCAGAGCAAAAGGAGTCGTCCTCCCAGCCTGAAATTCCTCGTTCAGGCAGCCCATCTGTACCTACCAGCGACTTTTTCCCCACTGACCCCTTTATAGACAGTGAGAAATGTACACACACATTTTACTACCAACACATTTGTCCACAGTTATTTGGACATTCACTCATCGTCCACTTGAGTGGAGCTTGCTAGTACCAGGTTTGGGACTCTCATAATTTCAGAACTACCTTAATTCATTTTAACGGAAACATTCTTTAGAGATTTTGGTCTACATTGACAAGGTGGTACCATGGAGTTGCAAGTGTGTTGGGTGCACACCCATGATGAGAATCACATCCCTAAGGTGCCCCTGTGGATTGAGATCTGGTGACCGGTGTTTTTTTTTTTTTAAGTACAGTGAACTCATTGTCATGTTCAAGAAACCAGTTTCTTCTGACAGAAAAGATGGTACATTGTAATCATAAAGGGATGAACATGGTCCGCAACGATGGGCTGTATGCTGTAGTATTTAAACTGTTCTCATTTGGTATTAAGGGGTCCAAAGTGTGTCAGGAAACGCCATTGCACCAGCACTGCCATCCTGTAGGTGAATCCATGTATTTATGTAGTCTATGCTAAGTTCTGACCAGTTGAATGCCACAATACATTTTAAACGAACCAGTGCAATTAGTGGTCTTAGATCTCTATTCTTGGCTGGTTAGAGCGGTACTTAGTGTAGTCTATTGCCTTCAGATATGCTCTTATGCATACCTAGAGAGTAGTGAGTGTGGAGAGCCTGGTCATTCTCTGACCTCTGGCATCAACCAAGCATCAACTCCCACTAATGTGAAACATTCCACATGAAAGAGGGCAGAAAATTGATTGATTGCAAACTAATGAAGCCTAAAGAACACAGGCTTTGAACTTGGTGCCGTCCAAAAGCCTGAAATTCAGAAATGTGAGCTCAGAAATGTATTCGTGTGGAAAAGTGACACAGGCACATTTCTTTTTCTCGTCATTTGCCCTCGTCTGCGTTTCACTCGTGAAGGTTTGGCTGAGTACGAGTGCGATTCAAGCTACAGTCACAGGGAGCTGAGGTCCTACTGGCAGTACAGGGCACAAGGCAGGATGTAACTCTGGGCACATGCAAGCGCACATACACACTCGCTCACACAGGGGCAATCTAAGTATACAAGGTGACCCCACACGTTCCCAGAGGAAACCCTTGCAGACATGAAAAGAACATGCAAAACTCTACACAACTTCTTGGCTTCATCTGACGAACGTTTTCAAACGTTAATGGTAATAAACATTAGAAAGCATTTCAAAGACTGTTTGTATTTTTGTCCTGTACCAGCCAGTGCAGAAACATTCAGTTTGAGCCGCAGCAGAATAACAGTGAGAATGTCAGATGTATGGAATCAGGTTGTGTAACAAAAAAAAAAACTGCCCCCTGCAGTCCACCGAAAATCACAACATGAATAATGATCAGGAATGCCCCAAAGCTTTGCACAAGATTGTTGATAAAGTAATTTATTTATCTTTGTAGGTGACCCCTTCAAAAATGAAGATCCTTTCTCAAAAGACATTTCAGGTGAGTATGCGGGGCGCTGACACGCCCTGTTCAAAGCTATAAAATATCAATTTTGCATTGCTTTAATTTGCAGATCCATTTGGTGGCGACCCCTTTAAAGGCACGGATCCATTTGCAACCGACTCCTTCTTCAGCCAGTCTTCCTCCACCACCTTTGCTGCAGCAGATCCATTTGGTTCCTCTGACCCTTTCAGCTCAGGCACGGGCCACACAGAACCAGACCTGTTCTCCTCCAGCACTGCTACATCTGATCTGTTCTCCAGAGGCACTGCAGATGCAGCAGATCCATTTAGCTCCAGCAGTGGCAATGCAACCTTCACATCCAAAACGGATGCACTGGATGACTCCGATCCATTTAGCTCAGCAGCTGGAGTAGGTGATGACCCGTTCACTGGGTCAGATTTGGCAACGGTGCGTCTTCTCCAGATTTTGACTGGGGAAAGTCTTAAACATTTTCTTCTGGACTGAGCACTAAAATAGAACCACAGAAAGTAATGTGTATAATGGAAAATGTCCAGAAGGTCATAGTGTAGTAGTGGGTCTCAAACTTTTCCTCTTCTCTTCAGAAGGAAACACCAGCAGCATCAGCAACGAATGACCCATTTGCTCCAGGAGGCACGGCAGTGAATGCAGACTCGGACCCGGGTAAGCTTAGGCAAATTTCTCCTTAAGAGATTAGATTAGACCACTTAAACATATCCTCACCTCAACCTGTGTCTGTGTCTGTGTCTGTGTCTGTGTGTGTGTGTGTCTCTGTGTCTCTGTCTCTGTGTCTCTGTCTCTGTGTCTCTGTCTCTGTGTCTCTGTCTCTGTGTCTCTGTGTCTGTCTCTGTGTCTCTGTGTCTGTCTCTGTGTCTCTGTGTCTGTCTCTGTGTCTGTCTGTCTGTGTGTGTGTGTGTCTGTCTGTGTGTGTGTGTGTCTCTGTGTCTGTGTGTGTGCGCGCGCACATGTTTGCTCATGCCTGTGATGGATTCTCACCCTGTCTAGGGTTTCTTCCTGCCTTGTGCCCAGTTCTGCTCCCTTAACCCTGACCTGGATTAAAGTGGTATGAAAATGAATAAGCCAATGAATGAATAATGGCAATCTGTTTATGGACGTATAATGTGTAAATTAATTGTGCGTTTCGCTCGGTCAACAACACCTGATTACGCTGTGTGATCGCGTAGTGTATTAGTTAAATGTGGGCTGTTTGGAAAAAGGCTGTATAACATGATCTTCATTTGTGTGTTTTTGTCAGGACTCCACTGGGACGAGCACGGGCATGGCTGAGACTGGCACTGATGCAGAAGAGATTAGCAGACTACCTGCGAGTACTCATCACCAGGAAAGACATAATGAGGTAAAGCACTTTATGTACCTGTATATTCTCTGTGTAAAGGGTGGACCATAAGTCTGAGAGTGATCTTGTTTTCATTTTGAATTCTTCTCAGATTTAATACAGTCATCACAAAATAATAATAATAATAATAATACAGTAATAAACACTATACACCTCAAAGCTTCGCAACAAAGTCCTTGAAAACCAAGGATGATCAAGCATTGCTTACTGCCATGGACCTTTTCCATCAAGCATATATAGGGGCACTAGAAGACAGAGAAAGCCATGACAGAGAATGTCATTAACGCAAAGAGGAGAACATACCAAATACTGGTACAATTACAAAATTATGTAACGTATAAGTTGCTGCTTGTATGATTTGTAATGAGAAACGATGTATTAAATCTCATATGGAAACCTATAATCTCATATGGACTGAACTACAAAATCAGTTCAACATCTGGCAGGAGTGAAATATACATTGCAATATAAGGCCAAAAGTATGTAGACCCCTTTTTAATCAGCAATTTCAGCCACCTAATGATAACCGGTTCATCAGTGCAACAGTCTCACAGTCTCCAAAAAAAGGCAGTGGAAGTAGACTAGGTTTTACTGAACATCCAGTAACTCCCAGTATAGCTCTTATGTACGTTTGCACCTCTAACAAGTTATTTAATCAACGTTGTGCTCTGATTCTCAAATGTAGTCCATAAAGTAGTGGTTTGCCAGCTTTAATAGAGATACTCACTGGCTAGTCTTGACCTTAACTCCTTTACACATTGAGTGCCTGACCTTACAGTCATGTTCCAAAATCTAGTCTAATCTAGTGGAAAGCCTTCTCTGAAGAGTGAATGCTATTGTAACCTCCACAATCCTTTGGAACAACAATGGTTGTTTCTGCAACTGCTAATCACTGGAGAATCTCACACACAACAGACTCTACAACAGAATAGTGCAAAAACAAAATCACTTTTCCAGTGAGCTGTTCTCAGTTCCCAGAACTATGACTGTGAAGAAATCGGCTCCCCTGTATGCGTTACTTCATCATAAGTTCTAAGTGAAAACATATGAAGTTCTAAGGCTAGGTTTGGGTATTAACATTTCTGATTTACTTGCAGGAGTGACCCATTAAAGCACCGCTAGATCAGTTAAAAAAACAAAACAAAACTCAGACAAGGATGATGCATAATGACACCAATTTAATTGGTTACTTGCGTTCGTCTAATGTGTTATTCATTTCCGTGTTTACAGTTGGTGAGGAGTGGCGTGGTGAGGATATTTGATTGAGATGCTTTTTGTCCGTTCTGTCCTTCAGTGTAATGTTCTGATTATTTATGACAACCATGTTTCATTTCTAAATATCATAAATAGGCTAGTTCATGTCTTTTATCATGTCTTACGTTATATTTGCTTGTAATAAGTTATAGCTATTTTAAAGCTCTCTATCAGGAATGCTATTGTAAATGCTTTGATTAAAACATGGTGGAATGAAAGACGTAAATACTGCCCAAAAATTAGCTCAGGCTTACACTGAATGGCCACTTTATTGGGTAGGCACATCTAGTAGCGTGCTGGACCTCTTTTGGCCTTCAGATCCACAGCAGTTGATCATGGTGTAGATTCCACTAGGTGTTAAAGGAAGCAAAACCCAGGAACCCATGCAAGCAGGATGGGTTTTTGAAGCTGGCACAATTTAGATGGAAGTACAAACATTCTGGATGTGTTTCCTTGATCTCTTCATTCTCGTTATACTGTTTGCACCATTTCACAAAACTACCCGACAGGGTTTGCTGTTTTTGAAATATTGACCCTGGCTAGTGTAGCACCTTCGACCATGCCTTGTTTAACGTTGCACAGATCGCTTGATCCAAAACAAACTTGCTCACTTGAGTCTAATGTCCATACTGGGAAGGTCCAGTTGTGAAGAGTTGTGTGTCTTTAATACAGTGGTCACTTGCTTGTTCATCCTCACCAGGATTTGATTTTACAGGACTTAAGCTGATGTCTGAATGAAGCTCTTCACCTCTAAATCGAAAATGGTTGATGTGTGAGTTAATACATAGACCAGAATTTCACTGTGATTTCTTTTGTTGTTCAGTGATTTCTACGAATCCTCTGCAGTCATGCTGGAAGAGGAGGGAGCTGTCATTGTTGGTCTCCTGGTGGGACTCAACGTTATTGATGCCAACCTGTGTGTGAAGGGCGAGGACCTGGACACCCAAGTATGGCATCTTTTTGATCTTGAACACACAGGAATGTTATTATTCAACTCCTAATCTGTGTGAAATATTCTAGGTTGTTCTAGGTTCTAGGTTGCTTAGTTTTTCTAAAAGCAAGTGTCCCAGTGTTAATCCAGGTTGTTTTTAATGAAGTGTCTGTTCCTAGCTGCTTAATTTATTTCGTCTTAAAGGCTATTTGCCTTTGCACCTGCATTGAGGACGTTTTTAACCCCTATACTTGCATGGATTCCAGCATGGTCTTAAGCACTCGTACACTGTTTTTGCTTTATGAATCACAACCTTCTTAAAAATATGAATCACAAGAGCAACCTTTCCCACTGGGTTAAATCCCTAAAACTTGCAGTTAAACTTGTATATGTGGTCAATACAAATGTGCACGTATATATGCATGTGTAGAGTCTCCAATTAATTTATTAATGAGATAGTGGCGACCATTGCTTATTAAAATCGAAATGGGACAATTTGTGTAGTGTGTGTGTGTGTGTGTGGAGGGGGGGTCCATTAGGACATTAGAATGTTTACCTACAGTCAGCCATGTATGTGTATGCTTTTATATAAATAAATGTGTTAGCCTTCTATAATAATATGGGGAGTCATTGTGCTTATATTTTTTATAATGCATTAGCCCCTAAAAACCTGTACCAGGTCTAATCAGCTTCCACAAACAGGTTAAAAATAAACTACTTTCACTCTAAAGACCTGATTTGTAAAAAAAAAAGTTTGGGTTTTTTTAATTTATTTGTCGTTTTTTGCTTATTTATTTTAATTGAATATATTTTTTCATTTGGAGGGGGAACGAGCACAAGGCCTTTCTGGGCTTTTTTTTTTTTACTTCTGCACATTCATTCTTTTTTGTTGTTTCTATGTTTGTTTGTATTTATTGTATACTCTTGTGCAAATAATAATACAATCTATAAAAGTAATAAAGACATCTTAATTCCTTAGGTTGGTGTGATTGATTTCTCCATGTACTTGAAAAATGACATTGATGACTACAGAAGTGAAGAAAGGTAAGGTTTTTGTTGCGTTTCTGCATAGTATATTAAAAGGCTTGTTTTATCCATGTCTTGTACTTAAGACGAAGCATTTGTATTACTTTTAGTCTAGTAATATGCTTTTTTATATTTCAAAGAAATGGCCAAATTGCAGCAATACTGGATCAGAAGAACTATGTTGAAGAGCTAAACAGGCAGCTCAAGTATGTAACATTGGAATGTAGCATGCAAGTGCATGCAAAAAAAAGGCATTTAACATTGAAATGGCTTTAAAGATAAAACCAAACTGTTTCTGTGTTGCAGTTCCACTGTTCATGGTCTGCAGGGACGTGTGGACTCGTTAGAGAAATCCAATTCCAAACTCATCGAGGAGGTACTCGAGACTCCCATGAATGTACATGAAATAATTTGGTATCTGCCATTTGTTGATATGATATGTTATCAAGGCACCGTATTTCCCTGCAGTTGGCAATAGCAAAAAACAACATCATCAAACTACAGGAAGAGAACCACCAGCTCCGATCTGAGAACACCTTAATCGTCAGGAAGGCTCAGCAGCGTCTTGAGGTAATTTTTTTTTTCTACTGTGAAAAATTACCCTGGTTTCTAAAGCAAGTTCTTGGTCAGGTGTGTTTACCCATATATAGAAGTGACATGGAAACGTACACTAAATGGCCACTTTATTAGAGAGCAGCGTGCTGGACCCAGCTTGGCCTTTAGAACCGTTGCAGTTTTTTGAGACATAGATTCTCCTGTGTGTTGAAATGATTCTGCAGAGATATTGATCCATGCAGCTCTGGTAGCTTCCCACAGTTGATGATTAGACAGAGGTGCTCACATGCTCTAAACAGCTCTTCTACTGTCATCCCTGAGACTACAAGATTAAGACCGTGAAGGCCAAGAAAAGCAAGGAAAATGTACTGCCATGTTCTCCTACACCATGTGCCTTATATCACTTGTGTTACTCCAGCATTCCTACTGGCAGTGTGAATGCAAATTGGAAAGGCCCTGGAACAAGCATAGTTCTCGTGGTGGAGCTTTCCAGAGGGTCTTTCCAGGGGGTATTTTCTATAACCTTTTGAGCGAAAGCACCCAATTTTGGTGCTTGGTGATTAACTGCTGAGTACTTATGTATTACTTAATAGTCTCTAAGACTCAAGTAATCGTCAACAAAAATCAGTTATAGGTAATTAATGACTAACGAACAGCCTAATAACTATTCATTTGCATTGCTTTTGCAATCCTTATTGTGACCCAAATAAAATATAAAAAATATCCTCTTCTCATAGTGACCAGATTTTTTTTATTCCAGAGGCCTTGTGCTTGATTAATACTATGAATATAGACTCATAGTTGTATTTATAGTATATTATCACATTCTCTGTCACTCCTTTTTATTTTTTAAGTATATTTAGGGAGTACATTTTTAGCCCTTCTAATCATAATCATCTGCCCTAGAGGGCTGCACGGTGGCTCAGTGGGTAGCATTTCCGCCTCGCAACAAGAAGGTCCTGGGTTCAATCCCAGGGTGAAGCGACTTGGGTCCTTTCTGTGTCAGCATGTGTTTACTCCTGGTAGTCAATTCCAACCAAGCAGGATCTGCATCATAATTTAATGTTTAATCAAGTCCAACTAAACAAACTAATACAAACGATTTGTTTTAGTTCCTGTTTGCAGCTATGCTGGTTTTTTGCTGATGTACCCACTGCTGGGCTAACAGATCCTGCTGTGTTGTTTACAGGCTACACAGGGGGACGTATCCTGTGAATTAGACACATACAAACAGTCCCGGCAGGGCCTGGACGAAATGTACAACGAGGCCCGGAGGCAACTGAGAGAGGAGTGTCAGCTCCGGCAGGTCTGTTCTCATTTGAAGTGTTATTCCGTTATGGCTAGTTTGTTTTCAGTTACAAGATCCCAGCACTGTTTATTGCAATGTGTACTGAGTTTAAGCAAAGCTTTTTATCCAGATGGGTTGTAAACATGATTTAAAAAAAGGTTGTTCCTGTCGTAGGATGTGGAGAATGATCTGGTGGTGCAGGTTAGCATGAAGCAGGAGATGGAGCTGGCCATGAAGCTCTTGGAGAAAGATATTCATGAGAAGCAAGACACTTTGATTGGACTTCGGCAGCAGTTAGATGAGGTTAAAGCCATCAACGTGGAGATGTACCAAAAAATGCAGGTAATATAATATGAAAACAGTTTGCATGTCCAGTATGACAATTCTAACCTTGGGGCCAACAGAATGTATGCTTGGATTTACTGTGCTATTGTCAGTACAGCCATGACAAAAAGTTTAAATTCTCAATCAACACTGATAGGCTAAATCACAGCTGGCCAGAAACTGGCAATGCTGTGCAAAAGTGTTAGGTCACCGTTAGATTTGTGTATTAGCAATGGTATAATGACTATATACCATTATAGAAACCCGTGCCACTGTATCCTATAGAAGCTGTTTCAGGGTTATTTTTCTGTTTTTAATACTATTTACACATTCTATGTATTTTGTATTCGAACAAAGAGACTGAGAAATATTTATGTATAGTTATTGCTGAAACAACTGTATGTCTTATTTTTAACAAAATATAGATTTTACAACTTAGGAAGGTTCAGATATCAGTTTCAGCAGTCATGTGTCTTGTAATTTTCGTCAATAAATAAGATTTGGTTCAGGTAATCACTTAATCAGTAGTAGAATGAGGTGTGTAGATCTAGTTGATTTGAAGGAATGTAAATTTGAATGTAGATCTGTTGATTTGAAGGAAATTTGGAAAATCTCTTTGTATTATGTTGTAGCTGTAATGTTTATCAGCGCTATAATGGTTCCATATAATATTTAGATTTATTGCAAGTTGTTTTAAAGTAGCAACCACAACACTAGTTTGTCATGCAGTAACAACCTGTCTCCTTTTTATATCTTAAGCTGAAGTTGCACATATAGGCAAAAATTTCAACAGCTCTTTACATCTCCAGCTTGTCTTTATATTGTTGTGTGTTGCTAACCAAAGGCCACTGAGTAACTAATCTTTCCACTGGCACCAGTCATCTGATGATTGCGTGAAACAGAAAAATGACATGATCGCAAGACTGGAGGAGAAAACCAACCAGATAACGGCTACCATGAAACAGCTAGAGCAAAGGTGAGTCATGTCTGTATTCTGAATCACATTTTGTTTTGTGTAATATTGAAACCGTTCCAGTGGTGCATTTAGACTGGTATAACATTTTTCATTCGAGTGGCACATATTTACATTTACAGAATTGAGCAGATGCTCAACTGTGCCAGCTTGGTAGAGGTGGCATTTGAAACCTGGACATTCTGGTCAAGAGTCCAGTACCATAACCACTACAGTATCGTACAGTACCGTATCACTGTACAGTCCCACAGATGATGTTCTAATTGCAGATTAACGTTACAATTTAAGATTTAAAGTACAATACGAAACAACAGATCACAGACAGGACTGTAATAAGTCTCTGTGGACTCCTACTAGGATTTGTAGTTAACTTTTGCGTAGTATATTTATACATTGTAACTTTTAATATCAACACTCAACATAACAAAAACCTGATAAAGTAGTAAAATACCGGGCTTGTGCAAGTGATCTGCCCATTTAGAGTAGCAATTATAAACCTGCTCAGGTACAACCAGTTACTTTCCTGTTTACACACTGTACATGGTCGGTACCCGATATAAACTTGAACATTTTGATAATTTCAAAATAAAATTGGCAGCTGTTTGACGATTCCACTACTAGTTCATGGTAATACCAAGAATTAATCCTTAGTGAAAAAGTGTATTTCCAATGGGCACTGCAATAAAGCTATGGAAAAGCAAGTTAAGAGAAGGATACAAAATGATTTCAGAGGCTTTCACTGATGGTATATGGCACCGCCAACACACTTGCCCAAATTGGACCATCCATCCAAACTGAATGACTCAGCCAGGAAGGCTATGAGTGAAGTGAAGCTACCAAGAGGCCAGTGGCATCTACACTGCTCACAAAAATTAGGCGATATTTCATTATTTATTATTCATTATTTCATTTTATTATTTCAAAATGAGATTATTTCTGTGAACAGTAAATATCGCTGAGATTTGTCCATCTGTGTGTGAAACAATCTCACAAGCTTTACACAAAGCTGGTCTGTATGAAAATATTGCAAGAAAGAAAGCTCCTGAAAAAGTTCTACACAGTCACATTCATGCTTCTGAAGCCAAGTGGCAATTACTAAATCCGATCAGAGATTGAATGTTCGAACCAAGCAGCATGTTTAATATAAATATACACCATAACTACTGTGAATGAATATGCTTTGGACTGAAAATTGATTTAGACGGAGCTGATTTAGAGCAAAAGGTGACTCAATGTGGTATTAAATCAGTATTTTTTTTTTTCATCATGTTTCCAGCCTTGGGTTTTTTAATTACTTTTTTAAGGTTGTATTTTTCCCATTACTTGTAAGATGTGTACGTAATGCTGAAATCAAAGAGATTCTCAAACATCAAAGACATTTACAAAAAAAAATTTTAATTTATATTAAGTAATTAACGATGGTTTTTTGTAGGCGCTTGTACAACCCCAATTCCAATGAATTTGAGAGTTGTAAAACATAAATAAAAACAGAATACGATGATTTGTAAATCCTTTTTAACCGGATTCAAACAGATTCCTATTCAAACTTTATTGTTTTTGGCAAATATTCACTCATTTTGAATTTCAAGCCTGCAACATGTCTCAAAAAAGTTGGGACAGGGGCAACAAAGGACTGGGAAAGTTGGCGAATGCTCCAAAAACACATGTTTAGAACATTCCAAATTATATATGGGTTGAAAGGGATTTGCAAATCTTCGTATTCTTTTTTTTATTTATGTTTTACACAATGTCAAAAAAAGCTTCATTGGAACTGGGGTTGTATATACATTCAGGCAAAAGCACATTACACAGGGTGGAATTATATATTTCAATAATAAAGGGAAAATTGTTAAAGTGGCAATAACTGTTCTGTTTACTGTTTGAAGTGACATTTTAGGTTTCTGTGTAAATGTAGTTTGTTCTCAGTGAACTGTCCATTATGTTATGAAAAGATATTTGGCTGTTTGTTAATATAACTATGATTTATTCTATCTGTGACGACCACCAATTCCAAAACGAACATTTCTCTACTCTGAGAAAAGTACTCGTAAGCAAGTGTTAAAAGTATCAGTCTGAATGCACCTCTAAATAGGTTGTGCGTGTGTGTACTTCTTTTTTTGAACATGAATAATGAGGCGTTGCCGACTCTCAGGCTGGCATGCTCCGTTTCTGCACGTTTTGTTTCTCGCAATTTTTTTTTCTTTCTTTCATGTAACCACTCATGCGTTAGTGTTTTGTCTTTTTCTTTGGCTGTGTGGCGTGGTGCTGTCAGAGCTCCTCATGTCTCTGTCCACACAGACCACCCCTCCCTTACTTCTTTATTGGTTGACCGCCATCTTGTTTGTGCCTATTCAATAAATGCATTGCTTTAATGACTTTTCAGAGCTTTGGATGACATGGAAATTCACTGATGTTTACATCCTCTTTCCCTTTTTGTTCTTCCTTTTTCTTTTCTTCCCTTCATCCTCTACCCTATCAATAACACCGTTTTACATCATTTTACACCGATATTAATGTCTCCCCTCACCGTAATGTTGAACTCTCCTGCTATATGGACTAAACGTAGTGATAAAGATCTGCTCAGCCAGACACGAACTCTCGCCATGTCCTTTGTAAAATGTGCCAGTACAGATACAGAACACCAGTACAAACTTGTTAAGGATATTTCCTTCTGATAATAAGATACACTTTGTCATGTAACGTAAACTGTATGGCAGTATGTGGTATTGTGGAAGTAATGGGTTTGCTTTATAGTGGCCTCTTTTTAGGTTTTCCAAGTGGCCGATGTTGTTCTTCAACATGATTATGTTTCCAGAGGCGTTCTTTCTCTTGGTACTGCATACACACTAATGTACAATTTTGAAGACACAGCTATGATTAATATTCTGCCTTTTATCTGGGACATATAAATAAATTTTGACATTTTAAAAAATATTTACTTGTTGCATTATTGAACATATTTTCTAAAACAAACAAAGTAGTTTAGTTTAAATCAGTGGTTTAATGTAATAGTCATGCCCCTTTAGAAAAACCCCGTTTAGCAGACACCTTCGTGAGATGCAAGCCTTTTTCCAAGTGTGTAACAATGTATACAATAAAAACAAATTTTACATTTCAGCCTTTCTAATATTTCATCCATTATCTTCCACTTAATCCACCCGGCAACTCTGGGTAAGGGCAGGAAGAACCCAAGATAAGGTGCCAGTCCATTGTAGGGCGCACACACACACACAATCACACACTAAGGGTCACTTCTGTAGACATCACCTAACCTAACACACATGTCTTTGGACTGTGGGAGGAAACAGGAGTACCCAAAGTAAACCCACACAGACATGGGGAGGACATGGAGACTTCACACAGAAAGGACCCAGGCCGCTCCACCCTGGGATTGAACCCGGGACCTTCATGCTGCGAGGCAGCGGTGCTAGACTGTTTAATATTTCAAAATTACATTCATGTTCTGTTAAATCACACCCCTAAAGAGGTTTAAAATTGTAAACAAAATGCCTTATTGTTGTTTTGTCCTATTGTAAATAACCAGGTAAAAGCATTCCTTTTTTATTTCAGCACAATGACAATTCATAAAAGATTAATAGAAAATTAAAAGAAATTTAAATAATTCTACTCCAAAAAAAAAAGTGATATTATTTGTAAGTGATGGCTTAGATTGAAAATTAAGGTAACAAGTCAGTTTCGATTGCACCCTCTGGTGTTCACAAAATGCAGCTGCACAGAGTAGTGTCCCTCTCCACAATGCACACTGTACATTTTTCTATTTTTACACCCTGATGTCGACCCATACTCGGCCCCGTGATGGACTGGTGTCCACTGGAGTCTTGTGAATTCCAGCGATTGTAACCTGGAGCTAGATATGCACAGGGCTGGTAGGGGGATGAGGATGGGGTGGAGTAAAACGGTCCACTGTAATCTTACAGAGAAAATGCAGCTAATGGCTTGAGGCACCTGGGCTTATCTTATATTCTTGCATTTTCAGTTCGACTCTGTTCTTTGTCTGGCAATTGCCAGTTTGTTGTCAAGGTAGCTTGCTGTTGAGTTCTACCCCTCTTGGTTTTTTTTTTTTGTTTTGTTTTTGCATTTGTTCCATCCCATTTCCACCCCCTTTCCCGTGTGATTGGAGCCTCAGTTTTACCCAGTTGGTTTGAATTACACCAGATTGCAGGAAGCGGAGAGAGATCGTCTAGGCGCAGAGGATGGAATGTGCAGAGTCAAGCAGGATTTTGCCAACAAAGAAGACAACGTCCAAAAGCAGATAACCCAAAGAGAGAAGCAGATGTAAGTTTACCTCTGCTAAGCTACTTCAGACATACTGATTTTTGTCGTTTCATTTAGCCAAGATATTCTGCTGAAATGATTAACATTTAGGCATAACCTACAGTTAAGCTGAACTTTAAGGGTTATGGTACTGTAATATAAAGTCAAAAATATTTTCACAAGAAAACTGTTTGCAAGTAATACTTGGTGCATTTGAAAATCGTGCTGAAAACATAATTGGATTGCTACAATCTACACAGTATCTACATACTATCTCCAGTGCATTTTTATTACATGGAAATAAACTTTAATTACAGAAAATACATCGATGTTCTGTTACAGCCCTGTTGTTGTTGTATATTTTTTGTGGGTATTTTTTGTTGTTGAATAGCCATAACACTTAAGAGGACAGTGTCGACAATATTACGAATCACACAGAAGATCGGCCAGATGAAACGGAGACTTGGCGAATGAATGGGACACAGGTTATAGATTGGAGAGAATATACAGATAATAGGCCGACCAACAAAGGAGTACAATTTACAATAGGACAGGCAAATACACTTCTGAAGCCCTCTTACAACTTGTTACTAATAAGTAGCTGAATGTCATTCACAAGCAAGAGTACCTTACACACACAAATTCTCTAAACACATCAACCGAGAACATTCTCTAGACCAGTCTTTATCTAATGAGCAAATGGGCATGTGACCGATAAGGTACGCACATGATGGACATATGCTTTTTGTCCCGCCTCTGCTTGCTGATCCGCACTGTTGATTGGCTGTTAAGGTGTCCAGCTTTAACGGTCCAAAAGTGATTTCCTTTGATATTGCATCATAATGTTAAAGAGGTCAGTTGTTAAAGTGAACAGACACTATACAGACCTGTTGTTTGATAAGCGTGGACTCAGGTCTGCTAGGCACTGTATATACACTATATCCGACTAGGCCACAGCACTAGAGAGCAGTTATGGTGTTGGATTAGTGAGCAAAAGGGTAATGGTTCCAGAAACTGTTGCTGATTGTACCCTGTAAGAATGTATCAGTTGTAAGCTTCTCTAGGGAAAGGCATCTGGTAACGGGTGTAAATATATATAAATATAAATAATCTAAATATGCATACAATGTCCTTTTTATGAAATCAGTTGGTAAAGGTGCTTTAATGGCCAGAAACCTTGACATTCGTGTTTGATTTTGTTGTATTCTTGAGAGTTCCTTCATATAGTCTGTTGTGTGCAGATTGCAGCTGGAAACAGACTTAAAAATTGAGAGGGAGTGGCAACAGACCTTGCAGAGCAAACTAGAAAAAGAGCGAGAGAGTGTCGACCAGCTGAAGGTTGAAACGCAACAAATTAATATCCTCAAAAAGGTAAGAACCAGTGATCGAAAACCCAGTCGCTATTATGCCTCCATTCAAAATGTTTTGTTTTCTAATAGTGGCGTAACCACGTTTGGACAGGGATAAATTTACATTCTGTGGTTTTGTAATGATTTCCTTTTTGAAAAATATGCTGCTCTATGAACTGGTCTTTATGGTCCATTTCTATAAAATTACAGGCAGTTTTACCTACTTTTTCACTCAGCTCAGCAGTGGCCTGATCAATTCAGTACTGCCCAGATGCATGACTGGAAATGTACAGATGGTGTCTCGCCTGTTCGTTGTATTTAATAGCCTCTACCACTCTTGGATAATAGTGAGATTAGTGCTGTGTACTGAGGGTAATGGTGTATAAATTGTGCTGCTGTGTTAGGAGTTTCAGAGGTTGCAGGATGAAAACTCGCAGCTGAAGGGGGTTTATGTAGAACAGGAGCAGGCACTGGAGGAGCTGGGCTGCAAACTCAGCGAGTGAGTTCTTGTTTCCCTCTTTTTTGTTCCTTTTAGTGATTTGGTTCGAAGTACCAATTAGCAGCTTATTGTCATATCAAATCCAACGGAACCTCATAACTGCAGAAAAGAAATCAACCATAAGATGCATTTATTTTTTTCTTAACCCCATATGATTGTTTTATGCCTGTATACATACGAAAGTAATGATTAAAGCAGAAACAAAGCAAAGAAATGCCTTCTATTGTCTTAATGTCAGATACAAGGTTCAAATAGAAAGAACCATATCCCCTGGAAATCTACGGTATTTAGGAAACGTGATATCAGAGAACGTGTCAGGAGATTTAAAATTATAATCTGGCAGCATCTGCAGGACATTGTAAGAAGACCATAGCAAGATCTTCTAGCATTACAGAGATTCAACATATGTATCCCAATCTACACAAAATGGATTAAGAACTACAAAATCAAACTTGAAATGGTCAGCTCAGTTGTCTGAACGGTTCTGAAACAAAATCGTATGGTCCATTTGATCTGTAGGTCCATTAGTCCATTCTACCAGACCAGACCGTGTGTTTTTTTTTTACTTTTCTTTTTGTAAAGTGTGTAGAAAATATGTATTGCACACACAAATGTGTTCATGGTCCAGATTTCCTACAATACGTACATAATGTCATCCATAATTTACTAATGCACAATGTCTTTCTTAGGTCCAAAATGAAAATTGAAGACATAAAGGAAGCCAATAAAGCACTACAGGTATGCTTAATATTATGAGCTTGTAATGTAGTTGATTAGGAGGTAACTAATGCATGTTGGCTCTGTGTTGGTGGTACATTTTAGGGAGGACAGGTGTGGCTTAAGGACAAAGATGCTACACACTGCAAACTTTGTGAGAAAGAGTTCTCCATCTCGAGGAGAAAGGTCAGAGTCAAACCACATTTCACATACACCCTAATGACTTCGTATTTTGGTTAGCAATAACATTTCTGCCAAAGAACTTGATTCCTGCTCACTGTGGAAGCCACTGCACAGTGTTTAAGCATCTTCAGTGGAGAGCCAGAGGATGACCAACATACGAACACAGGAAAGCATTCACAAACGAGAAAAAGTAACCACCACGAACGAACTTCATATTTTTATTTCATATTTGATTGGTTAAGTATTTAATGGGCCGTGCATTGATTCGCTTTGTGCTCACTCTCTCACACTAAAAATATGTTAAACCTATACCTTTCATGATCCCACAGTCACTTCACCTTGCTGGGGAAGACAACATGAATCCAGTGGTACCACTTAATGCTCAATTTTAATGCTTATTAGAAGCGTGACACCAGCCAAATGTTGCTCAGCATTCAGTCCGCTCACAATAAACTTATGCCAAGTTTAATAAAACAGTAGACATGTCTTTCATCCCAATTACTTTATTACAACAGTTAATGTATCTGGCAAGGTAACACATGGATTAAATCGGTTATTAACCTTAAATAGTAAGGGTAACAACCTTATCAGTCCGCAAGCGCATATGCGAACGGTATATGTTTTGGTACATGCCTGTAGCTGGATTAATTGCATTCTGCAGTTTGATGCTGGGTGGTACAGTGGTGCAGTTGTTAGCACTGCCGCCTCACAGCTCAAAGATCGATCCCAACCATTGGCTTCACTCGTATGCAGTTTGCAGATCATCCATGTGTTTGTGTAGGTTTTCTCTGGGTCCTCCTACAGGCCCAAGACATGCTAGGCTAATTGGTGTTATTAAAGTGCCCTTAGTGTGTGTGTGTATGTATGTGCCCCACGATAGATTGGCACCCTATGCCGCCGGCTATGCTCTCCCACGACTCTGACTAGGAGCGTAGCAAGTGTTTTGATGTTTTGTATTTTGATCTGTCAATTTGTTTGTTTCTTTTTCTATAGCACCACTGCAGGAATTGTGGCGAGATTTTCTGCAATGCGTGCTCGGATAACGAGTTACCCCTCCCTGCTTCCCCGAAACCTGTCCGAGTGTGCGATACGTGCCATGCTCTTCTCCTGCAGCGATGCTCCTCCAATGCCACGTGAAACACAACTGTGCGCTGCCAACAGCCTGCACTGGCTTGACGTGTTACTGCAGCATTTCAAGCTTCAGTGATCAGCCTAGCTGCACGAGTCCCTCAGTGTTTAAAGTTTACATTTCTTCAATGAACCACGTGCGAGTACCGTTACAGTTTAAAGTGCTCAAAAACAGGTGCGTCTGCTAAACGTTGTCAGGTTTCATCATAACCGATAAATAGGTTTGAGCACTAAAAGTAAGCAGCACTAAAATGCAGTAATGTTCCAGTCAATACAGCATTATCACAGTATTAGGAACCCAGATGAAAAACAGTACGTTCTAATTCAATCAAAACATGAATGATGACTTCTGAGATTTTACGATGCCATAAATAATTTTGGCTCTGAAGCCAAAAGTAGTAACAGGATGTCCTTGCCAGGCTAAAGGACAAAGCCTTTTCAAAACCATTAAGCACTAATGTTTTCAATGCTGCTCAAGTTTGAGTCGAATTGAGTATCTAAGGAACAGCACATTCCAAATGTCCAGCATATGAGTTTGTACAATTTTGTAAGGAAAGTATTATTTCACACTATAGCACAGCCTGGGCTCGAATCAGACCTGCCAAGATGTATGTTTTGTAAATACAGAACCAGATTGTTGCTCGCTTGAAGTATTTATAATTGATTTTGATTTCCAGTATAAACTGTTAAAAGAAGTTACTGAAGTGACAGTAGGTTTCTAATGTGAAGTATATGGAAATGTATCTTTAATCACTAAAGTTATTAATACTTTATACCAGTTTGCGTGTCTGTGTCAATATACAGGTACTCCCCATTTTTTATGGCCTGACTTGCATTTTGACTTTATGATCAATCTAATAATACACATTTAGCAGAAACTGTAGTCTGAATTTAGAGTACCCAGGGCACACAATGTGCAGTACTATAGTCTCCTGTGCTAAATGAGGGACATGGCAGGAATGACGAGCACAGGAAAATGTACTGAGAAAAAGCCTCGGTCACAACTAAAATCGTTTTTGTTTTCCCTTTCCATACATTATTCAATAAATTACATAGGATATTCAATACTTTATTTCAAAATGTATTTGTTCAAATTAGCCCACATTAAGTGTATTAATACGTCAAGCATGTTTAAGGTACGCTAGGCTATGATATATACATTCTATAAAGGTTTACAGTTCCTTTCTTGCTTTACAATACATTCAAATTACGGTGGTTGTTGGAACATACAGCCAGTATAAATCGGGGACTGACAGATAAGGGAAAACTTGTCTTTATAGTGTTGGACATTTAAAAAAAACAAAAACATCTTATATCAATCTTGTAATGACAATCACAGAAAAGTTTATTCTGAAATCAATTCTTTTTTGTTACTTTGGAAGTCTTAAATTCAGTGGACAAGAAATTATTACATTCACAACATTCATCTGAAAAGGAACTCTGCAGTTAAAACACCTAGCTCAGAAAATAGTTAACAGTCAGAACAATGTTCTTTGCTGGGGATAAAGGCTCACAAATCTTACTTAACAAAGATGGCGGCCCATCACAGTGTCCTCCGAGGCTGCAGATCTACGTGGATGTGACGAAGCAACACAAGTAGAACTAAAACAACTGAATATAAATTCTGATAAGCAAAACATACAGTAGCTGGTCGTCTTGTATATATTCTTCATATATAACTTTAACTCCACTCATAGACTGGAAAATATTCTGGTTCAGATGCACATAGGTGAAAACATTCTAAATACAAAAAGACCGTCCAACTTCCAGCTGATTTCTTTTCTCATAAAACTAGTTCTATTTTCAGTACATGCTCCTCTGTCCACTTCGAGAGCCCATTCCTCCAGAGTTGCCATAGTAACCGCCACCACGACCTAGTCACGTAACACAATTTAAGAACAAATGGAATAACAAAAAAATAAATGAATGAAATGTTATATTTGGATACACTTCTCATTAAGTCTGAGAACCCTTTAGAATGGTCTACATTTCTGCATCAATGACCTAAACATCACAATTAATTAAAAAAAAATGAAGACAATACAAACAAACAGTTCAAATATTACACTTGGTCATTTATTTATTGAGGGAAATGGTCCAGTATTACAGGAGTGGCAAAACTATGTAAACCTTTGCCTTCAGTATCTGTTGTAAGCGCTTCTGCAGCAATAACTGCGACTAAATATTTCTCTTCACTTAATCAGCAATCCTGCAGACTGGCTTGAAGTAAATTAAACTGAATTTAGATAACTCCTCTGAACTGAACACCTTCAACTCTGGGATGTTGGTGGGTTGTCTCATGAACTGCTCACTTTCACAATATTTTGTGGGTTAAGGCCATGGCTTTGACTTGGACCTTAAGTTAAAGGACAAGCCCAGCTTCAGATTCAAAACGCTAACACTAAACACTAAATTACCTCCCGTTTAACCGATAAGTGACAGAGTAATCATCTCACAGCTCAAGAGATCTCCAGTTCTACCATGAACTAGGACTCTACCTTTGTGGAGTTGGCATGTCTTCCATATATATATATATATAAATGCTTTTTCAAGTTTCCCTGGATGCTCTCTGACCTTTTACACACCTTGCTCATGAAGTGATCTTTAACCAACCACTTGGGGGAGTGTAACAATGGTATTTAATTGCCTCCATTCTTACACAATCCAACTTGTGTACCAGCCTGATATATCAACAGCGCTTCAGTTGGTGTAACTGCTAACCCTACAGCTTCACATAGTCTTTCCGCTCACAGGAATAGAACATTGGGAATCATTGTACTCAGCAATGTTTTGTATATAGTTTTTCCTCTTTACTCAGAAAACTTTATTCATCCCCTAGGGACAATTGAAGAAAGAGCTTGGTAAGAACCTGGTATTCCCAGGCAGTCTCCCATCCAGGTACTGACCAGGCCCGGCTCTGCTTAGCTTCCGAGATCTGACGGGATCGGGCGTTCTTAGAACGGTGTGGCCGCAAGCAATTTATGTACTTTTAAGACTTGTGTGAAAGTCTGATTAAATTTTGCATTGTATTTATGCAGAAATACAGAAAAAGGACAAAGGATCACAAACTTTCAAAACTGTACAAGTACTGAAACTTGATACTGACCCATTTCAGATGATCCACTTGAGGTGGAGTTTAAGAACAGCTCTATGTAACGATGATCTGTGGGGGATAAGTACAAAACACAATACAGATGTGGAAAAACACTGGATATGTGCTTTAATTTAAACACTGGTTTTATTCTTTAAATAAGAAAGTACATACGCATGTGATTCTTGTCTTTTGACATGGCTGATACTGCATCCTCATGAGTCGCAAACTCTACATCTGCCTCTCCTGTGGATTTGCCGTTGGGTCCGACATCAATATGCACACGCATTGGATTTAGTGGGGCGAAGAACTGAAAAAGTGAATACTTTACCTTCAAGGACTTTATTTGATTACTTGAGTAATCAGAAAATGAGAAACCTCCGGGTTTACATGATTCAAGTGATCGAATTTCTACTTTGCAACCTCCCAATTATTTCACAAAAGGATACCATGTAAACTTCAAATGTCAATATTGAATAAACAAATACTTAATTTTTATCAAGTATATACCAAAGTCGCCAGGTCCCATGAAAAAACCCCACAGATCATTGAAAAAGGAGACCACATAAAGCCAAATCCTTAAAATAAGTGTGCCTAGCAATCATGTCAGATACACTAGTGTGCGTGCAAAAACGTTAAAAAAATCTATTTATATTGTGTAACTGACACACGTTTTTAAAAAATCCAACAACTGGAATAAAATCTAGCTCTCTTTATCGGATTTCTTAATCTAATTTCCAGATCGGAATAGGCATAAGCACTTCAGATAACTGCAGAAATCGGACTATGACTATGATATTAAGGGCATGTAAACAAACTCAATAATAGCAGAGTTACACGATGGCCTTAAGATTCTCTGTATTTAACTTGCTCATACCAGAAAGCTAATAGTAGGTTTTAGAGGAAGATTGTGTCATATCTTACATTGGCAATATCCGACTCGGTTGCACGGAAAGGTAGGCCTCTCAAGTGCACAAAGTGACCACCATGAAAGCCTGATCTGTTGTCCCCTGAGCTGTAGCCAGAACCTCCCATTCCTCCTCTTCCTCTGTCCCTCACACGTTCTTCAAACATCCCATTACCAAAACAATAATTGTCAAAGCCGTTGTAGTTGTCAAAACCACCATAACCTGCAATGCAGAGAACAGCCGTTACTACCATGATCATGTTGACAATGTAGTACATGTGTATAGTCACCACTGTGTACCACGGAAAGCTGAAAAGGCCCAACAAACAACAATAACATTAACAATAATAACAAGAACAGCCAGTGATTTCTTTGCAAACAACTGTTTTCAACTAGCACCAAAGCGAGGCATGTGACAAGTTAGACTCGAGATCACCAAGTATACACAGTGTATACACATGCTATCAGCTTTTTTCAGCAGATCTTACGCTACTAGTTATCATTTGATATGTAATTACTGAAGAATATTGCACATCATTTTGATATCTTGATGTTTTGGCCATATTTGATCAAAAACTCAAACCGGCATCTATAATATTTACTTTTACTTGTACTTTAATCTGTCCGTTCAGATATGTTTTGAGAAATTGTTTGCATAGAGTAGCTGTAATATGAAAATACAAGAATTTCAATTTATTGCATAGCTTAGTATTTCAAATAAATGCACGATCAGTATAATGCAGACATTGGTCATGGCCCCTACTAATTCCAGGCTAATTGAAGCAAATTGACAGTGAACAAATCTGACCCATTTTGTTCAGGGCCAACATGAACACTGTTTGATAATTGATTTATTTATTTTCAGACTGACATGGAAATGTACTATTTATAAAATCTGGATTCTTTTGTAATATAAGGCTGATTGTCATTATGCACATCTGTTGCACTCTGAATAGCTGCAACCACAGAGAACATGCAGTTATACTAAGATCGAGGGTACAAAATTACTTGGGGGAAAAAAACACAATTTGAGGCAGTATAAGATAGTGTGTTTAGATTAAACTCAGATATATCAGTACATACACAGAGAAAACATTAATAAATTATGTCGTTATACATACCACCACTGTAACCGCTTCCACTACGCATCTGGTCCATACCAGAGCTTCCTCTTCCAGGTCCAGGACCAAAATATCCCCCACGGCCCATCACTGGCCTATCATATGGGCTAGGTCTCTGTGGCATCATTCTGCGGGGCACCTCATAGTATGCACGGATTTCATTTCGGCTGCTTTTGAAAATCTCTATGTACCTAAGTTTATTGAAAAGTACAGTATTAGCACCATATAAGCAGCAGGTTCGGTTGAACTTGTTTGAAAAAATTAGGAGTGTTTAGAAGGTCAATGTCCCAAATCCCTTGATTTGTCTAACTACCTCAGAAACACAAATAGTTGAAACTTTACAATCAGGAGGGAAGAAAGGGCCTAATGCTACCCTCACTGCAATAATTAAATATGAAAGATTGTAAGTGTTTTAGTACATAAAGGTTCTTCTGAAAATTATATAAGCAAAGTCTTTTCCCACAATAAACAAAATTAAGATATGTCATACTCTACCCAGGTAACAACATATAATAAACATGCCAAGATTAACACAAGACTAACTTTTTCTAAAGCAGAAAGATGCATGAACCCCAAGCCCACATTACACCCAGTCCAGTCTTGCCAGCCCCACCTGTGCCCTATTCTTTCCTTGTGTTTCCCCAGAGCTTTTTCTGCTATCTCCTTTGAGGCAAACTGCACGAAGGCTTCCCCTGTGCTCCTCCCCTGGTAGTCCATCGGCAATGTAATCCCATTTGGCACGATTTTCAACCCTTTAACCCAAGGACAAATAACCCCACAAAGGGGGACATGTTAAATAGCAATATTATCAGGTGTAGAAAAGAAAACCCCCCCAATTTTGTCCCTTAATCATACCCTATATATTAAAATGTCATAAAAACGAGTACAAATCTGTTCCTTAACACATTAGACAAACTCATGAATATTTCTGAATTACTGATTATGTTTAACGTGAAACTGCAGTGCTAATTAAGCTGAATTAGTTTTACTTGGGAAGCTGGCAACATATCCCAAAATTTGAGTACAGAAATATATACATCCGCATTTCCGTTGTTACAGAACCTTGGGCCTGTTGCATAAATACAGCTGTGCATTTATTGAAGTTAATCTTTTAAATTGTGTATAGTGTTTCTAAATACGCCCAGGATATGATGGGGAAAATCTAGGGAGTGAACCAGGTAGCCAAATTTCTTAAATTTACTCCATGTCCTCTGTCTTCCCCAGGTAAAACTAAACTCAAATTAGCTCAAATATTACTTATTACGTCAAATAAAAGGTTTAATAATAACAAAAATTACAGATTATAGGAACACTTACAGATTATAGGAAACAACTCATTTAACTGACAAAACTATCTGGAAATCTGTTGAAGTTAGAAATCACACCTGAGAAGAACTGCACTATCTCCTCTTTACTACATCCAAAAGGTAGTCCTCGAAGCCTCAACATGCAGCCACTGCTGCTGTCGTAATCTGTGGGGCCACTGCGTTTCAGGACCCAGTCCATCTCACTGCGGTTCGACTTGAAAACTGCACAACGTGTTGCATTCAGTTACACAGGACAACCAACAGAATGAGATTTACCACAAAACCACTCTGCTTGAAATGGCTGCCCCTAATGATGAACACTACATATTGTGTAGAAGGCATTACACTTAATATGAATTACACAAATTACAATAAATAAGTAAACAAGAATGTTCCCAGTGCATCACTAGTAAGTAATAAATGCATTCTGTTAAAGTTTATACTGTTCAAGTGGCTGCGTAGTGCTATTGTAATGAGGAAATGCTATTACTGTGCGCACTCCCTGTTCTTTCTGGTTTTACCACACGTGTGGTTAGAAAATGGAGAAAAAAATTTTTTCTTGCCATATGCAAGGCCTAACGCATAACCACAAAATGACACCTTGTACAATATCAGCTAACAACAATAAAAAACAACTTCCCCTGCCTCACAGCTAGACGAAACACTGAAGATGGTGTGTCTATTACCTTCAATGTACCGATGGCCCATATATTTGCGATCTTTCGCAAGGGCATTTTTAAAGTCTTCTGACGTTTTTAGTTCAACGAATGCCTCCCCACTGGGTCTTCCCTCCTTGGAGAAGGTGAAACACACTCCATTCACTTTCCCCACTATATCACAGTCTGAAAAACAGAAAAAAAAAATACAGTTTGAACATTGTTTTAAATAACATGGAGTTTTTCATTTTATCCTTAAAGAATAAATGTAATAGAAATTTTTGCTGTAATATGAGCTTACCTGAAAAAAACGATGCCACTTCCTCCTGTGTGCATGACCAGGGTAAGCCACGGATGCGCACTACATAGCCCTCATCGTGAGACATCTTTAATCCCTGACTTCAGGACAGGTTCTAAAGTAACACAAACATTCACAGTAAATACTGGCTCTTCTACACACCTGCGACCCTGACAATGATGAGAAGGGGTGAAACCGTATGCTTTCGACAGATACCAAACAAAGGGTTTAAACTGCACGTGAGATCTCTCTACTTTATTAGCAACATTTGGCCAGGGCACGGCCAACTTACTTGCATAAACAGGCCATCCTATTACAGTGCCAAGCTGTCACAAGCCCACTTGCTCGGTAGCTCATGTTTGGACTAAAGACTGTTCGTACTCCACTGATGGGTTTAGAGGATTTTTTTGTACGCGTTTATGTGTATGAATTTCCACTGCTTGTTTGTAACAAGCTGTAAATGGCATTCATATGTTTCTTTGCCTGTCCTGTTGTAAGTAGTACTCCTTTATTTGTCTCCCCGCTACCTGAATATTCTCTCTAACCTGTAACTATATAAATTAGTTATCACAATGACTAGTTTCAACAGCTTGTCCATTTGCTAAGAGCAGGACATTTTTAAAAGATATAAGATTTTCCTTTTCCTTTGTTTGGGCTAATTTACACAGACCTGGCGTACGATTTCATCACGGGATCTGGAAAAATTAAAAATTTAAATACGCTGAAACTTAAGTATATACTAACATAAAGTAAGAATTATTACTTGCTACATTCCTCAGAAAAATGGAGATATTTCAAAATGAAAGATGCCACAATGAAATATACCCTAATTATTATTCATGTTTACATCTCATTTATTTGAGATTTTTGCTGAGTCATGTAACTGACTCCAGTATCTGATTACTTAAGAGCACATAAACTGCATCAATTGTTTTAAAAATCTGATTTTCTACAGTTAACAGATTGTGTATGTACGCACACTCAATTATACTGTTTTATTTAGCTATTTTCTTTTTAACAATGCCAGAAACTAAGTGGACAAACAATACAACACAGAGTCGGGAGACAGTGAAAGGATTAAAAGACTGGACTTTTACTTTGACTGGACTTTTTTGTAATATCCCCTAATTTATGTAAGCAGTGTATATGAACTGAAAATTCAGCAGTGGGGTCTGGACAGATAGTCCAGTAGTTATTATGGGATCCTCTTAATATTCATTTTGAAATATCATTTAATTTTTGTGAGCAGTGTAATAAATTGGTAAGTTTGTTACAGGCAACATATTTATTTTCATTTTCTTTAATTCATTTAATCTTTTATTCATTCCTCGTGTTCTGTTGGCAAGTTGGGTTTGTTCAATGTATTTCGAGTCAAGTTACAGTATTTTTGAAATGGGTACTTATGACATGCAAAATATATCTTTAATAGTCACTGTAGATCAAAATGGGAGAACACACAATTTCCTAAATATCAAGGTCATTGTGTAGACCTATGAGAATTTGTCTTAACAGCAGCAAAAGAACACAATTTTAAATTTATTTCATGAGCAAATAAGCTCATAAAGCACAGTATTAAAAAACTTATTTACTTACTTCATTTACTTATAAACTTACTGATCTAAATTAGAGAATGCTTTCTGGTACCTGCAAGTTATTGATGGCAGTCTGGCACCTGGTGTTAATTTCCTTAATTACCTGACAAACCTTATTTAAATGGCAGCCTCAGTTGCCAGTTTTACCTGACTTTGCAAGATGGTGAGTTGTTCCAAAGTGAATGTGTGAAAATGACTGAAAGCCTCTGTGAGCAGGATGTCCAGAGGAAGGCTAAAGTGACATCTATCAGCCATAGCAAGGGTAGATGGTTGTTCCAAGTCTGTGATTTCTAGAAGACTCCATCTTTAGAGCGTCACAAACTCATTAAAGTGCCCAAAGAAGACTGCTTGATCACGGATGGCAAATGCAAGAGAGGACAGGATAATGCAGAGCATGGGGAATCGACTGAACACTGCAGCTGGAATTGCTGGCCAGTTCAACACTGAACAGGATAAAAATCTACCTTGTCAAGCAGTGTCTATAATAGCTCACTCAGTGACCAAACCTCAGTGGCCAAAAGGCTAGACAAACCTTTGCTGAGGAGAATGCTGTGTGGACTGAAAACAAGTGGCCCAGAGTTCACTTTGGTGATGAAAGCAAGTTTAATTTACTTGGGTCTGATGGGAGGTTGGTGAAAGGTAGAGGAAGTGTCGTCCTCAATGGCTTACAGAATGTTTTCAGCAGCAGGAACTGGACCTTTCATACAAAGTGAACACGTATCCGAACCTTCTTCAACACATGCTTCCTTCCTTGTGTGCATCATTCAATCAGCCAGCTATTTTCATACAGGACAATACCCTCTGTCACACAGCTGAAGCAGTTCCTTGAAACCGAAACAATGAGTTGGCCAGCCCAGATTTCTGATTTACACCCAATAGAAATCCACTGGTGACAGAGTTACAGTGAACAAACCCACAGCAGTTTACCAAAATCACACCAGAGCAGTGTGAGAGACTGGTAATGCCATGTGGCTGCATAGGTGCTGAAGTCATTCAAAGAAAAGGCTACTGATTGGTGACTGTTGTAACCTTCAGAAAAATTAGTTGTAATCATTCTTTGTGCTATAGTCATTGCTGTTCTCCAACTTTGATCATTGTGCTTTCAGCAAAATAGATTGCATTATTAATAAATAATTATTAAATAAAGTATTCACACATTTTGATCTTAAGTATATATATATATATATATATATATATACATATATATATATCCCTCCTTTTCACTGACAGGGCTGAGTGTTTCTCTCGAAAGATCATGAAGTACTCATAAGACCTGGTCTTACATTTATGCTACATCATTTAGTGGAGGCTTTCAAATGACAACATTACAATCCAAGCAATTGGGTGTTGAAGGTTCAAGGACCAACAGTGGCAATTTGGCAGAGTTTTTAAAACAGTGGGATTGAACCTTGGACTTTCTGGTCCAGAGTCCAGTGCCCAGTACCTTAAACCCGAGGCCACCACAGTCCCACATCAGTTCATAATCTGTGCAGAAGAGATTGATCTGAATCTAACGTTTTAAAATAAAATAATAACTAAAAATATATTCTGCCTGTCCTCGTGTGGCGTGGTGACATGAATAGGAACCCGTGAACCGCAAACACAACTGGACATAAAGGAAAAGCGTGGTATTCCAGGTCAACGTCTACGCAGGGAAAGCTAATTAGCACTATGTTTTACTAATGTGAAATTAATTCATAAACAATTAACGCTGAGACCCGGCTAATCTACCTTAGCAACGCGGCTAGCAGGCTAACGTCACGCTGATCAGCTAGTTTACGATTTAAAACTTCTTACCGACTTTTACGCGAATTGCTCACACTAAATTCCACAAAACAACTCACAGGTACGTGTTAAGTCGTTTACTAATTAAAAACGCCACAAATTACCGAGCTATTTGTATAGTTATTAGCAAGCGTTAGCCTCCGCAACACACCGTAAGGTACTTACGCTAGCTAGTCGGCTAACACGACACTCTAGTTGAAGCTAGCATAACAAGATGGACCAAAGCTCTTAGATGTTTGATCCATAATCAACCGAGATAACGCTACACTTGTTCACGTCGTGTTTTAATGATTTATTATTATTATTATTGAAGCTGGTTTATAAAGAAGACACATGGAGAACCGTGTATAACGTTACCTGCTACGTTTCCTCTGGCTTTCGTTTCTCCTTCTCTGTACAGGTAGCTCAGCTTAGAGAGCGGTTGCCAGATTTCACATGGTTGCCAGAGGTCATAGAACCCCTCTCATTGTATTACTACTACTACTACTACTACTACTACTACTACTACTACTAATAATAATAATAATAATAATAATACATTTACTGTATAATAAACTTTTCCGCGTTTATACAGCACATTTCCATTTGTACATGTAAATCTGAAAAGAAATGTAAAAAAAACTCAAATCACTTGCAAATATTAATCATTTTTTAAACAAAAAAAGCGTTTATCAAACAAATCCGCCATTTGAACAAACAAACTCCAAGAATGGTCCAGTTAGTGACAGTTCTTCAGGCAAGGTTAAAACGCAATGACAAAACTATTTCAAGCTGGCAGAAAGGCAACCGTAATTTAACTTACTACTTGTCACAGCTAAGGCGTCCCAGAGAGCATCACTGAATGCACACCCTATTGAACTTGAAGCAGATGGGCCACAGTAGCAGACGACTTTATCTGGTTGCACTCCTGTCAGCTAAAAGTCGGCTTTATAGCACATTTTACAATGGAGCATTTTCTCAAGCAGCTGTACAATTTTAATTATCTTCTAAATTATAAGACCAGTCCTAAACTGAGTGAACCTAGGGTGATAGTGGTCAGTGGGTGACCTTGGGAGAACCAAATATCAAAAAGGGGCCCATCCTCTTTGGGCGGTTAGGATATACAGCTAACTGAGTCTACATTTTGCTTGAGCCCAATAAAACTGAACAATAAAATATTTAAGAAACATTGTCTGGTCTAATGAGTCTTGATTTTTGCTGCAACGTTTGGATGGTCAGAATATGGCATACACAACACTAAAGCACAGATTCACCATGCCTTGTATCCACATTTCAAAATGGTGGTGATGGTGTAGTGTAGATCTTTTCTTGGAATCCTTCTAGAAATTGAATACCAATTGAGCATTAATAGACACCACAATCTACATGACTATTGTTGTTAATGATGTCCATGCCTTTATGGTCATGATGTACCAAGTTTCTTATGGCTACTTCCAGCAGGATAACATCCCTGAAATGACAGAACACCACATTCAACTCATCTCAAACTGTTTTTTGTACATGACAGTGAATCTTTGCAATGTGGTGGAACAGTAGATTCATATCATGACCTTCAGTTGAAAAAATCCGCAAAAGCTGTTTGATGCTTTTATGTCAATATGGACCAGAATCTCTAAGTTATGTTTCCAGCACCTTGTTGAATCTATGCCAAGAAGAATCAAGGCCGGTCTGAATTCAAAAGTGGTCGAAACCAGTACTAGCAAAGTGTACACAATACAGTGTTCAGTGAGTGTTTATATATAATGCTGATTGATACAATAAAATTTAATTGCAAAGTCATGTTTTGTATATATTTTGTAATACCTCTTCAATTTCACTCCAAAATAAATAAAGTAACTGTTTAACTAACTAACTAAAGTAACTGTAATTCTGTTTTGTCTACTTTTATGCCAGCAGTTATGTTTTAGCAAACTACTAAAGCATTATTATTCTCGAACACATTTTTAGCGACAGAAAAGCTGATAAAATCATAAAATGAACAAGGTAAATGATATTTTTGTTAACACACCAAGTAAATTACTGGCCCTTACTGGACGCCTAATGCAGACACCAGAGTCAAGGTTTAAGCTGTTTATTGTCCCAATATAAATCAACACGAAAATATATCAAATATGTTAATGGGATCCAAATTAGATCTCTGGTACAAAGTGTAAGCTACAAAAAGTGAAAATGACTCAGGTACAGAAGGTTCTATTACATTCAAAAGAAGCATGTTATACCACTCAAGCTGAGAGACCGCCACACATTCACTGAAACAAACCACTGACAAATAGGCAAAAAGAGGAGCGGAGAGCTGAGCTCATGTTGGGTTGACGCCAATCGAGGTTGAGCAGCAGTGTGAGGTGTGGTGCTGGAGAATAGAGCAGGTGAGAGTATTTACAGAATTATAAATGTTTGCGATGTGACACCATCATGTCCAGGGGCTACAGTCTCCCATTTAGTAACATGACAGTAAATGCAAATTGCAATTTAATGTGATGGACTGACATCTATATTGCAGGTTTTCCAGGACAACATACTAATCGCAGCCTTTTGTACGATCATTAATAATACCAAAATAGTTTCAACGTAGTCCAAGAATAAACTGCCACGGCGATTGAGTCATACAGCACTCAGTAAGTCTAGATAATGAAGTGTGCATCTTTCTGAAGACACTAGCTGTAATCCTCCTTAACTCGTAAGCAGACTAAATAAGTCATTGGGTGTTACCTCATTGTCTTTCCTTTCTGGTAAAGTGAGCTGTACCATCTGTTAGTTTGTCACCAATAGGTGAATGAATGAACACCCCCCCACCCACACACACACACACACACACACATACACACAAACACACACACCCACACACACACACACACACACACACACACACACACACACACACATACACACAAACACAAACAGGCATGTTTGTCTTCTAATTGGCTAAATTATTTCACAGGGGGTGGGCCTTAAGAACCTGAGTGACAGGCAAGAAGAGGAAGGAGACATGAGAGACAGGTTACAGCAGAGGAGGAGGAGGAGAAATAGAAATCCTGTCTCACTAAGCCGTCTGAGAGGCATAAATCCAGTATGGATGAGCCAAATCCTGCATATGGATCTGTTTGTCTAATAGATGAATGTCAGAGATACACAGTCTGTGTGAAAGGGGGAGTTCTTTTTCCACAACTGCCAAGAGACTGGTGAGAACATAGGAAGAGATGAAGGACATGAGGTAAAGTTGCAACACACGGAATAGCTATAACAGAAAGTCAGAGTAGACAAGGGAATCCTATTAGTGAAAATAGGCAGGCCTAAATGCTTATGTCTTGCTTAATAGTGTGTACACAGAGTACACTTTTATTATTTGTATAGAATCTGAGATTGTCTGTTTGATCAGATTGATAAAGGATGATGACAGAATATGCAGTTGGTGTGGAAATAATTGCTGCTGTTGCCGAAATATGCTGAAAGAGTGTATCAAATTGGCCTGTGAGAAATAATTTATGGATCTGTTTTGTAGTAGTCAGTATACTCAGATGTCTACAGTATCCATGTTCAGTTCATACAAAAATGTACTTTATACTGTAATTACAAAACAATGGCCATTTTATATGATTTTAAAATGTCTATAAGTATTAAAGTATTTGCAACTTTTTAAGTTGATGCAACTGTTTTACAGCCAAGTTAATATCTGGAAATTGTAAAGTGATGTTCTCATCACTGAGCTGTCTACAATTGGAGATCATAGAGGGAATTCTCAATGACAAACACCAGAACATCTATGTTGTTTTCTAGTGACCTGCTCTTTCCAGTGAGAAATCTGACCTAGAGACTTAATTAACGAGTCGACCAGTTCATTTTGTTTCTGGTTACCGTGACGCACAACGACCAGATAGAGTTTCTTCTTTGCAGAAACAAACTGTAGTCAGTATGATAGTTTTGCTGACTGACATAGAATAAAAGCTGCCCTATAACAGTAGGTCAGGTGTCATGCCTGTGAATCAACTTGATTAGCAAGTGTTAAAGGTAAATGTGTCCGCACAAAGCATGCCAGATCTCCATCCTTCTGTCAAACCGTTTACAAATCTACATTCTTAAGATCTATTTTTAGTTTGGATTACCAATGAGTAGTGGTGGAAAGTATCTTGAATGTATTTGTTACAAGAACAGTTTTCTACACCTACGATTTTAAGTTGGTCTACTGAGATGGTCTGTTTGTCAGCATTTTATTTGCTTTGCTATTATTTTGTTATTGGTGCCAGATCTTAAAACTGTTCAATAGTCCTGACACTTCTATACTAGAAACAAATGGTGTGGGTCAAAATTAGCCAACTAGTTAAAATTCTTATTAGATTCTGCATTGATTTAGAATTTTTCTTGTAATTATTAAAATGTTTTTGTTACAAATTACAGGCAGAAAATGCAGAGCATTTATTTACATCAATGTTCATATTGTGAAACTGAGCCGATGATAACGTGGCTTATAAGATTGTGCACAGATGTGTGCTGTTCATGCCAGCTCAAGTGAAATGATTAGAGGATATTTCATTTAGAATTTTTGTGAGCAGCATAGGTGCACTTTGTATTTCTATAATTACAGATTGTAGTTGTTTCTCTATAGTTTGTAACTCTGTAGTTTTGTTCGCCTTTTTTTACTGTGCTCTCTAGATCAGTTACTATTTGCTTACTGCCTACAGGATGCTGGTGGATGGACATTTTTGGTTGGGTGGGTGACTGTTTTCAGTCCAACAGTGACACTGAAGTGCTAAAATAACTCCAACATGACTGCTGTGCCTCAGCCACTCATACCAGTACAGCACCACCATAATCCTGTAATTGTAGAACTACAAAGTGCTTCTATATGGTACATGGAATCGGTTCGAATAGAAATATGTGCATCCAAGGAGATGTACCTGATAAAGGTGACTGTACAGTCATGTGACCATGTGTTCAGCATGCAATTGTGTTGTTTTTAATTATCTCTGACAGATGATTTGGAAGATGGCATGGTGAAAGCAAAACAACCAGTTCTCACTATGGTGGAGGTAAAATTGAGAAGTTGTCATCAATCTGACGGAAGGTCTCTCACTCCTTTCCATGAAGTTTCCCGATAAGGGTCATGGCTCACGCAGAAAAAGTTCTCCACCTATATGTGGAGGTGAGATCTCTGGCTGATGAAGCCAAAAAAGAATTGGACAAGTTGGAATGGACACAGATGTTGCATGGTTCAACCACCCATGCCTCCAGAGCCCACAATTCCACACGTAGCTTAGTTCCTCTAGCTGGGAATCTCCATAAAGAGGCCTGCAATACATATGGCTGTTCTCTTTCTAGACATTTGGATGGCTTGCAGTATCATCCTGGTCTAGAACCAGCACAGACACCCTCTCAACTTGGACAGACTTTGCCTCATGATGAGATCTATCAGTTACTTTCTGCCCTTCAACCAGGTAACAGTAGAGGAGCAGGCACTCTGGTGCGAACTCGCTCGTCTGAAAGTGAACCAATTTATGATAGGGAGTCTGGATTTTCAAAACATTTTACTGCCCCTCCTACACCTAGTGGGCCTAGAAGGGCTTTTGGACATGAGCGAGAAGGAAAAAGATCAATTGTCTCATACAGCTATATTGAAAAAGCCAATATTAAGTCTGTGAGGGGACACCACAACGCTGTGTGCCAAACTGAGCCAAAGGACCCATTTAAAAGAGCTTTTGATGATCAAACCATTCCTCCCCTTATGAATAAGACGCTTGGTGAGCCAGTGGGAATAGGTCTGGAACCCAGTGGTAACTCGAACTCAAAAAATACAGTCTGTGTGAACAAATTAAATGATACACCTGTCCTCCAGCAGGTTAAACTGGACTCCCAATGTACTTTGAAGGAGTTTGGTTCCACACAGCTATGGCATCAGTTGGCAACCAACAGTCCTAATAGAAAACATGGTACATGGCACAGAGAACAGCCTCTGTGCCATTCATGGTCTGGTTCTCCTGTGGTGCCACGCAGTGCCAGAACTCTGCCTGCAAATGCACAGCTTCGTTGCCCTGATCAAATCAGAAATTTGCATGGCATTCCCAGGAGCACAGAAACTGGCCAATTATCTGTCAATGCTAGACAGCGCTACCAAACGTTACCACACCCTACCAATCCTCAAACTCAACAAATCTCAGGTCAGCGATTGTTGATGGGTGAAGAGAGTCCAAGACAGTCATATAGGCACGGGCCGGCTTTGCCATCCTGTAGGCCTACAGCTATTCAACATGAAATTCCAACGATGGTTTTCACCCAAGCACCATGCAACGAGCTAGTCAGTGATAGAACAAGCCAAAGTCCAAGCCAGTCCCACAAAGTTAATTTCAGCTTCGGCTATTCATCAAATCAGTCAACTGATAGAAAAAAGAGCATCTTACGTGCATCAAGTCCTGAAATACCAACTAAGATAGTGCAAGAACCCACAAATCGTTCTGCATTTATGGAAGCCAAAATGTGTCCTTCCCCTACCCCATCAGTATCAGATAGTGTAAGATCAGACAGCCCAAGGTCAGGACATCACGTGCAGCTCTATGCTGGATTCCATGGGACGTCCACAATAACTTCCTGCGATAGTAATTTTCCTTCTCACGAGCATCACTGGGAGAGGGAGCCTGGTCAGAAAGGATTAATTTCAAGTTGCTCTTCTCCATTTTCTCCTCACAAAGAAAGTCTGTCCCCTGCACTGCATGCTAGGTTACACCATGCAGATGTGATGTGTACATCTCCCACCCATAAGCCACACCAAGCGGAAACAGAGATACCAGTGAAGGATGGTCCTGCTATATGTTTGTCCCAGTGCAGTTCAGGAACACAGGGCACACACTATGGTTCAGGGTGTGCCTCTATTCTAAGAGAAAGTCCAGAAATCAACAGGAAACTTTGCAAAATACTGCCAATGAGCTCAGTTTACCAGTCACACTGGGAAGCCACCAATAAGGAGAACATAAGTGAAGCTAGTAATCACGTAAACGTTTTAAACAAAGACAGGAGAAATAATTCAGCCATGCTAAGCTCTAAAGAGAACCATTACAGGGTGCCAGCACAAAGAGAGCTAAATGGTGATGGCCTGGTATTTAGGGAGCAGGGTAGCATATTGTCTCAAAGCTCCAGTGGAATTACAGGCAGTCTGGGAGAGGTCATTGAACCTGAGAGGGACTCAGTATCCCCAGAGACATTAAGACAGCCCAGCCGGAGAAGCAGTGACACTCGGAACACCACCATACAGGTGAGATAATTGGCTGTGTGTAGCAGTCTTTTTTTATAGTTATTATAGTAATTACGGTTGGCAGAGGAAAAATTATAACTGGCTAATGATACTATTGCTTACAGTACCAACTGTTCATTTCTAGGTGGACAGTGGCTCATCAGTGATAGTCCATTCCACACACTATGAAAAGGTTGCTCGTGCCAAATGGGAGTTCCTGTTTGGGAAATCTTCAGAAGACCACCAGGGAGTAAATGGTGAGAACTCTAGTAAAGGCCAAACAGACCACCATAATTAGTCTGTTAAGAGAGAGACAAGTCTTTTCTTGAAAACAAATGTTAAGTCCCTCACTGAGTATTTAATCCAATTATGAAAAGCAGCTTTTCCACTGTAACATTACATCGGTCTCTGCTGTCACCGTTGAACAATCTTTTGTTCCTTTTCTTCAGTTAAAGACTTTCATTATATAGTATATAGTATGTTTAAATGATTTAGTTTACTTACCATCAACATACAGTAGGTGTTCATACAGCTACGATGTTATTTACTAGAATTCTATGATTTACTAGAATTAATCAAATGAATATATTAGTATATGCATAATTTAGATTTATATATTATACTTACTATATATTATCACCGGTCACCACTTGTTTCTGTACTTATTGTTCATTTTATTAGTTCACTCACCATATAGTAGTTCTGCAATTACACACGATAATCCATCTGTTTTTCTACAAGCTTTGTTAGTCCCCTTCACTCTGCTCTGTAATCCTCAGGACCCCCACACGGCCACCACAGATCAGGTACTATTTGGGTGGTTGATTTTCTTAGGACTGCAGTGACCCTGATGTGGTGGTGGTGTGTTAGCATGTGTTTTGCTGGTAGGATTGGACCAGACACATCAATCTGCAGTGCTGACTGCAGTGCTGAGAATGATCCACCATCCGAATAGTACATGAGGAACCTGTGGAGCCATTAGAGAATATTACTAATGGCGACTAATTAAGTATCTAGAAAGAGAGATGGATCTCAGACTCTAATTGTAGAACCACAAGGTGCATCTGGTAAGTAGAATGGATCAAATGGACAAATACTGTATAAATAGGAGGTGTATCTAGCAAGGTGGTTGTTGACTGTAATGCCGTGTAATGCTTAGGATGTCAACCAGTAATGGACACAGTAATTGCATTACTATATAAATTAATTTGCTGTGCATTTTTGTTCCAGTCTCATCCACTGACCCCTGTACTGGTAACTTCAGTCAGTCTTCTAGATCAGCTCATGCATCCCCACTGCTGCCAAGGTCGAAAATATCTTCTTATTCTAGTCCTTTACTGAAGTCTCAGAAAACGTCCAGCCATGATGTTCAGGAGGTGAACTTTGAACTGGTTGATTCACCTCCTTCTTCAGAACTGGGGTCATCTCCTAAGATTGGCATCATCAGACGCACCATGAAATACTCAGAAACAGACCTGGATGCTGTTCCTTTGAGGTGTTACAGAGAGACAGACATTGACGAAGTTATATCGGCTGAGCAGGAAGAAATGGACGCATTCAGTAGCAGCCGCAGTGTCCTGGCTACCTCCGGCAGAGGCAGTACTTTAGAGGGACAGTTGTGCCCATGGACAAATGAGGAGGTGGAACAAATCCATGATGAAGATGTGGTGAGCTGGGCAAGTGTGAGAATTCACTGTGACAGGAAGAGACAACAGACCATACAGGATGGACATGAGGTGTTCACTGGCTTGCTCGAAGGGTAAAAGCAGTGCTAAAGCATGTAATTTATCTTAACCTATCTCATCTCATTATGCAATCGGGGCATCCTTATAGGAAACGCTTATATGCTCAGTTATCAACTATAAGTGATTATAGATGGTCATTAAACCATTGTTAAAACTGTACTGTACCTTTACAACATTTAGCAGACGCCCTTATCCAGAGCGACTTACAATTAACACAGTCTTACAATCCAAGTAGTTGTGGGTCAGGGGCCTTTTTCAGGGACTCAACTGTGGCTGAGGCAGGATTTGAACCCTGGACCTTTTGGTTCATAATCCAGTACCTTAACAACTAAGCCACCATTGTCCCACAAACCAACTCCTTCGAGTCGGATTCAAACCAACAACCTAATAAGGATGCCTTCTTTAATACCTACAGTCCGCTGCTCTACCAACTGAGCTATCGAAGATATTATATGTACTGTATATCTAATCTAAAAGTGGCCTAAGACCTTTACACAATACTGTATGTGGTATGTACAGTACAAATAAGGGTAAATAGAAGTCAGGAACACTAAAGGGGTAATAGATTTGGCAATGAGGCCAAAATGAGATGAACTTTTGCACTTTTGATTATTTTGCAAACATTCTCAGTTCTTCCTAGGCATATTGAACCTTTTGAGTTAAAAGCATTTAATGACTCTGCGGTTCCAAATTGACACAATTTCATACAGTGTTATGGCCTACATAATAAGTAGGCAATACGGTGGCTTTCTTAATGCTCATATGCTCATTAAGGAGCATATTTACTCCAATATCCGTTTATTTTTTTAATATAAATGGCAATCATGAAGGCTGTTGTTTAACCACTTCTTTGTGCTGTCTTTCTCTAGTCAAGAGAATTGCCGATTAGACAGCCACACTGCTTTAAAGTCACCCATAGCAGTGGCAAGTCCAAGCCAGACACCTACGGATGGCCTTGACTCCTTCAGTCACCATTTTGAGAGAATAATGGAATCACACCGAGCCAAGGGAACCTCCTACAGCAGCTTGGACAGCGTGGACATGACCTCCAGCGGCCCACATATATTTACCTTTGATCTCCCAACCTTGACACCAGAGATACAGAATCAGATTTGTGAGAGTGCCAAGCAGATTCTTGAGCTAAACTTTTCTCCCCTAACACAGTCTGGATCTCCCAACCTTTTGAGCCCTAGTGCCTCTGAGGTATCAGCCGGAGCAGACCAGAACAAAATATCTGAAGAGAGTGAGACGGCGGATGGTGTTCTCAGCAAGGACCATATTCCCTGTGACATGGAAATAACACAAAGGTCAGTGACAGTTATTCGGTCTTAAGCCCTGTTCTGATTGGACAAGTTTATCAGGTCAGTGGTTGAATATTTACAGATCTCTTTTTGTGACAAAACACTTACATCTGGTTGGTAATTTCTGTTGTGAGAGAACAGAGAACAGCAAACACAGACCGAGAGAACAGAGTGCGACTCCAAACTACTTTTAATATCACTGGATAGCTCCTGTAAACGACAAATGTACTCCAGAACCCCTACAACGTTTGTGGAAGTTTGTTAGCCTGTTAGAATGTTCTATAGTTCTGCATAAATATGACTTAAAACTCTTTCAAATTCTCACGAGCCCTACAAGTAGATAAAGAGAACCACATTAAACAAATGAAATATTATACTTGGCTATTTATTTATTAAGGAAAATGATCCAATATTACTTGTCTTTGAGTGGCAAAAGGAATTTTAGCCCGTTTGCTTCAAGTCTGGGATGTTGGTGGGTTCACATACACTGCGTCCACAACATTTTGTATTGAATTACGGTCAGGATTTTGACTTGGCCTGTAGCAGAGGCAGTTTCTAGCTACATGCCACATGTCCTCTTTGTTGAATGTCTTTTCATAAAAGGATGGATTCTTGACAGTTTCCTTTATAATCTACAAGCTCCAGGTTTTGCATTTATTGGTGATGTTTGTGTGTATACATTGTGCGAAAAAATGTAAGGGGACTGTAGCATGCTTAATGGACGTTTTTAAATAGGACTCATAATGACTGTTGTCTAAAAACGTTATTAAAGTACAAAAGGCATCCATGTAATATTAATAACACAATGACGCTCCATTCATATTTTCAGATGCTACCAGTTTTACTCATACCATATTTCTCCATACATATCATCCAGTCCGGTGTAATTTTAAGTTGTTGACTAACATCTGGTGGCATTGGATTATACTATAGAGTGGGAACACACTGACTTGGTAAGGGCCTGTAATTTACCAGAGTTGTGTGAGTGAGAACGTGCTAAATCAATAGTGGAGAGGTTTGGGTCCCGAAGTGGTGCTACCCGCACCAGCAGATGGCGATAGAGGAACATGGTTTTGTTTGAATGTATTTCAGGATTTCAGAAGCAGCTTTTCTTCTTAGGGCCAATTTTAAAATTTGCTTCCATTAACACTTTTGCTACTATGTGTGAGAACAATCAGTCAGCCTATTTTTTAGTTAGAAGGGACCCAGACATGATGTATTAAGGTGTTTTTTAAAATAAGTAATCGTGTCAATTTTTAGGTTTTTCTTCATCGTGTTTACATAAAATGTCTCCACAGCCACATGGGTTAGAGACATGAAACTGGTATCAAATGACAGCTTGATTGCGGCTTGTATAGAAATACAGAAACAAAATATTTCTCACAGTTTCGGAGAAAATGGAGGCTTGAAAACACAATATGGTGGCCCAAAAACTAATTAGTGCCCCAGTGTAGGGGGCAAGAGGTATTCCAAGCTATATGCTTGTAGTGTGAGACAGTGTAACACAGAACAAGCTTTAGTACTTTAATGTCACGTACCGTATTATGAAAGATTGACTAATTTTGTAAAAACTGCTTTATTGCTTTAGTCCTATTTTTTCAAACACATACATTTTCAACAGTTACAAGAATTTTCTTTTCCCCCATCCAAACTGACACATTGATTCAGAGGAAACAGGAAAACATGGCTGCAATTGGAAGGCACCAAGAGAGTCTAAATCCTGGTCAGGAACAAATGGAAAGTTTTTACTCCTTCAATTTGGCGAAGCATTTATATTCACAGAAACAATTTGAACAAATATAAAATCACACATAGTGTGGCAACACTAAATTTTGACATATATCTGAATATTTTGCACCAAGGAGCACAGGCATATGCACATGCCCCACAGCAGTAGATTCCACTTTTCCAACATCGAGACTGCCTAGTACTACACTGACTACCTTTTTCTTTGCAACTACAGATCAACAGCATTTTGCCTGAACGGCTTCTTTGTTTAAAAGATGAGGGACCAGCACACCATCTTTCATATGTCATGAACAATTGGTTGGTGAGGGCTACTGTGGATGACTTACTAATGATTGCTTCCATATTACAACAAACTGTTCATCCATGGATAGAGTAGCTGGACTTGGTACCTTATCCTCACCAAAATACTGGAAGAGATGAGGGCCCTGCTGGAACACTTTTCACGATGTCCGTTTTCCTACTCCAGTGAACTGGCTAGTAGTGTCACATCCTGGTGACTTTTTGCTAGATGTTCCATGCCTGCTATAAATACAGAAACCCATCTTGTGTAGTGTGTGTGTGCATATTCAGATATCCAGTCACCACATTTCATTGCCCAGAGAATATACACGGGGTCCATGCATTGTCGCCAGAAGGTAAAGGTTGGTTTGTCTTCATTGGCATTATCAAACTCAAAAAAAGAGATCCCGAACCTCTCCAGCAAATGGTCTTCATAGCAAGTTTGTCATAATCTTCATATTCTGTAATGTGGTTAGTTCACAGATAGTGGAATTAGTTATGTTCACATATCCACATATTGAATCATATTAGATTTTTAGCATAATTGGTAGATTGTCATCTATTGACAACGTCAGTCTTTTCAAAGCCGAACCACCTCCAAGAAAATAAGGAAGACCCCCTTCTAGCAATTAAATGTAAACAATGTAAAGTGTATGCTACATACACTGGTTGTGGGTGTGGTTTTCTATCCTACTTGGCTACATGATGCAGTGAATATGTGAATTCTTAAGGTGTGTTTTGCCTGTTTTTTTTTAACAAAGTGATACATGATAATGTCAGTTCACACAGTGTTAAAACAACAAGTAAGACAGTATAGTAGACAATACATATCACACATCGCTATATTATTGGTTAATGGCCTTGCACTAAATGTGTTAACTTGGTAGTGGAAGCCCTTATACCTGGACCTTCATTTTGAAGTCCAATACCTTAACTGCTGTGGTGTCACAATCCAATTATCAATTTATCAAGGCCTTAATGTCAGGTTTAGCCTTGCTGGGATTTCAGTCCAGCCCAAACATTGATATGATTCCATGGGAAAGTCTGTTGAAGACCGTTCCTTCCAGGGTCATGGCTTGTGGATCTACAGATTCACTGCAGACCTCTTCTTGATTACTTGTAGTTTTAAGAGTGTATATATATATATATATATATATATATGCCTATATATATATACAGTTGAATCCAATTAATTGGACCACCGGTTAACAGGACCAGCCACTTATTCAGACCAAATCCTAAAGTACCTTAACAAATCCTATTATATACGTGTAATTTTATTCGCTTATTTGGAT
>JAUZST010003632.1:0-16993 GCA_034779995.1 Parotocinclus haroldoi | reverse complement strand
TATATATATATGCACTAACAAGTAGTTTAACTGCAGTATGTATATTCTGTACTGATTGTATTTAGCAATAATTTATTAGTGCTGGTAAAATTGACTGAGTTCTGAAATGCTGATGAAAAATGCATATATATTTTTTTATTTTCCATGCAGTTGGAGATGCGTTTACAGGATCAGCAGCTGGCCCAGACCCTGTTAGGACTCAATAGTGAGATCCAGAGACTGAGGAGAGAGAGCAATCTTCTTTTACTGGAGCCTAATCACTTGGACCAGCACTGACCATACACAGACATGATTAGTTGGATAAACAAAAAATCTCCTAGTCTCAAATTCTTTGGATTTCTTTATAACGGATTTATGACAGCTTGTATGCATTAATGCCAAAAAATCTGCATATCCTGAAGATTTTCTATGTGCTGTAGTTCTCACGTATGGAGCTTGCTTTGTTTTCTAAACTGAGATATATCACATGGGATTTTTATTCATTGCAAGGCTTGGTGTCTTAATCGTTTATGTTTAAATGAAAACTTTTATTGCAAGGTCAAAGACAGAATCTTATGGATATGTGTATGAAATACTGCAAACCTACCATAATGCTGGATCTAACATACTATGTTGTGATAAACATTGGTATCTGGTGATAGAGATAGAAAGCAAGAGTGATAGATCGTTGTATATCATTATTTCTGGCTATAATACAATAAATCAAGTGAATAAAATGTTATCATGTCATTTTTTATTATATAATGATATCCACTTTATTTAGGAAGAAATATGAGTTGACTGATATGTACAACACCATTTCCATTACAGAGTACCAAAGGTAGGTAGTACCAACAAATGTGGGATGACACCTCACCCCCACCCCCCACCCACAAGAAAACATGCCGTTTACAAGAATGGAACTCATAAATGTTCAGATTCAGGGCAAAGATGCTTGTATTGATGAAAGAATATTAATACGCTGTAGCAACCTTGTGCATAATTCTACTGATAACCTTTCATTTATGATATTGACATTTTAGCTACTGATACTAGTGTTGTAATGAAATTCAATTTTACGCAAGCTTTATGGGTCATAAATTGTTCCAAATAGCATGCTATCTGCAATATTATTTAGGATGGGCAGAGCTTCACCTTCTCTAATGAAAAGCGTTCCTTATGGATCCAATATGTCATGCTTAATGAGTGTCTGTCAGGACCGTGATAAAGAACTTCATTATCGGCTCCATGTTATAATGAGTTGCTTTCATCAATAGCAATGCGTTGTTGTTGCTGAATTTAGAATCAGAAATCTGCCCAATCTCTCTGAGCTGATGTTCCGGTACCTCTTTCAGCCCTCCAAAGGATTTCCTGCTGAGGACTTATCCTGGAGTGACTCTGTGTATTGGACAAAATATTTACTTTTACATTATTTTATTTACTGTTATTATTTACTTAATTATACTATTAATACAAACGTAACAATTTCAGTTAACATCTAGGCCACCCAAGGAGGATGGGTCCCTTTTTGAGTCCTGGTCTTCCCAAGATTTTTAGGGCATTTTTCCTTTCCTCTACCGCACTAGGCTTGCCCAATATGGGATTGGCCTTTTAAGATAATATAAGATTGTTAAGCTGCTTTGAGACAATGCTCCATTGTAAAAAGCCCTATGTAAATAAATATGACTTGACCAGCAGTATTGGTAGGCCTCAAAACTCTTGGGATAATGAGCCATGACAATTAGAGGATGTTTACTTTGTTTATTAGCTTTATAGCAAATAAACAAATCACAGATATTTTAAAAAAGATTAATGGCTGAAGATGCTGGTTTTGTGAAGTCTGAAAACCTCTCTGAAAATTTTTAATTTCATATTATTTTAGATTAAATAGAAAAAAATGCACAGGTGTACACTAAAATTCAGAGTTTTACTGACCTTCTTATTCTCCGTAGAAAAGGTTATGGTAAAGATTAAGTATTTTTTTTAAGATGATAATAAATTTTGCCAAAGGGTTTTTTTTCTGCAGGAAAGGCATATCAACCTAATGGAATTAACAAAATGCTATTAATTAAAGTAAGTACATTTCATTTGTTTAAGGTATGCTTTATGAAGGCAGAATGTTTGGCTGTTGAACACAATTCTCTGTGTGTTGATTCAATGTTTTTGATAGGATTAGCAGCAAGTGAAATACTGAAATATAGAACTCAAAAAGTCCATTGAATTTGACCTAAATGCTAAGAAATTAGTTGTACGACTGTTTGGCATATATAGGATAATCCAGGGTTAGGTATTAAAATGTTAACTAATTTTTAAAATCCAGACACACAAAATTATGTCCTGTCACAGAATTTTCCACTTAATGTACTCTACTAATGTAGTCGACTACCATATCAGCATAGCAAAACTGCTAATGCTTATTGTATTTTGCAATGAATATATGTTTATTGAATTTGATCCAAGCCTTCATCAGTGCTCAAATTATACGGACCACAGAATGCTGCTGACGGGACATTTTGGTTGGTAGACTGTTTTCCTTCCAGCAGTGACAATGTGTTGTTTAAAAACTCCAGCAGCATTGTTGTATCTGATCCACACATACCAGCACCATATCAGTGTCACTGCACTGATTAAAATAATCCACCAACGAAATCCACTGCTCACAAATATTAGAGAATATTTCATTATGGGATACTTCATTTTGAAATATCCCTGTTTTTGTGATTAGTATAGTACCTGGTCTGTAGGGGTCCTGACCATTAGAGAACAGAGTAAACAAACAAAGTAGACTAACAAAGTATGTCAAGAAACAGATGGACTACAGTCTGTAATTGCAACTACAGTGTTTCTATACGCTAAATGGAACTCATAAAATGTACAATGACTGTAGAAACATGGAGGTGTACCTAATGAAATGTTTTACTATGAAAAATAACTACATTTCTATGTTCTGTGTGATTTGAAAAGAAAAACATTGTGCATGGAATGATGGATAATGGACAATGCGTTAACATAGCCTGTAATGGTTTGCTCATGTCTACAACCTTCAGTATGCTACAGAGTTCTGTGATGCACTGACTGATCTTTGCGACATTAATTACGGGCTGGATATGGATTGGAGCACAGTAGCCTTATAGCAGAAATGTTAATCAAAGTAATAGATAATTCTACCAGACTATTACTTTAATTCTTCTACATGTTTAATTCAACAAACAATGTGCACCAAGTGTTTAAACAGACAACCACATTAACAGTAAAAGTCAGACATCAGATTCTTGTGCAAGCACACAACATACACATATACACTCTTGTATATTCTACAGAGAACTTTATCTGAATAAAGCTTGTCAGTAATATACAATCAGTACTCACAGTAGGGAGTGGCAGCCTCTCTAAAAAGACCTTGTCAGACTGAGATCTCTGATGATTATCAGCAGACTCTGAGCCCATGAATGGCCCTGATTGAAACCCACTCAATCACAACTTCTAGAATGCGACCCTCACTGACAGTAATGCACTATTGTTTCTTGAATTGTTATTGAATGCAGACAATGCTGTTGCAGAACACAATGTGATAAACAGATATAATAAAACCTCTCTGTAACAGTGTGTTCACTGACTAGGAACCTGGGAGTCTGTTATGGCAGAGAACTGCGTCGGCCAAAAGCTCTCTTAGGAAGAAAGCCCAAATGAAATGGACTAGTGAGAAAAGCGGAGTAGACAGACGAGGAAAAGTACATTGCTGAATAGACACTGCTTCCACTCGCATCACTGATGGACTCCCAAAACTCTTCTTCATCCTCATCGTCCTCCTCTTCTTCCTCATCCAAAGCACACTCTTGCTTCAGCTCTTGTATACCTGCATGGAGCTCCATGAGCTGCCGGATAAGAGCCTGGTCCTGAGAGCGCATTTCCATCTGTATTGGCACAAGAGATGCAGCACGAGATAATGTAGGCACATAAAACAGTAACTGCAGAAATCAGACTTTAACAGGTGTACACAGATTGGCACTTAAGTAATCACATAATGACAAAACAACCAGCTCAACATGGTTTAGTCGATAATCACATTTTCTTTCAGTAGCATTGTATCACTTTAATTTAGCACTTTCCTTCTTTAAAAAAATTCTTCTTCTTCTTCTTCTTTTTATTATTATTATTATTTGTATTATTTACAAATTGTGGCACCTTGATTATTTATATAATACTGTATTAGAATCATACAATAACTTAAAACTTAATGTAATTAAAAAACGATTTTTGTTTATAATATGGATTACAGATTGAAACCTTTTTATGGCTGGTTGGGATTACCTGTCCAGACAAACATCACTCTTGTTCCCATTACACAAAATGTAATATTATTGCCCCTACATATTTTTAGATTTGTTAATTTATTACCATATTAAATTACTATACAATCACTTGTTAACAGTTCAAAATTGGCTTTTCATACAAAGTTAAAATGAGTAAGAACAGATAACTTTACCAGGTCCACGTTAATGTGGCACTTGTCCCAGTTAAATATTTCTGTACCCCAATACAATTACGTTGGCAAAAAAGAAGTACATTTCATTCTGGCTTGCTGAGAAAAGCTACATGACACTAAACGCATATTCGATACAGGCACTACGTTTCCCATAATGCCGGATTGCACACTGGAACGCTATCAGTTAGTTTCTTTTGATTTTGCTGGCAGTAATGGAAAAACAACCACGCTGCAGACAAGGTAATGCTAGCTCATGGCAATATATTTAGTTATGTTTTAATAAAACATATTTCTCATCCAAGGCAGAATAACACTCACTTGTGTTAAATCAAGTAATTTATTTAGCTTTTAACAGGCGTATACAGTTTTGCCCCTACAACTGAATGGCAAGTGTCTAAATTCTGTGTGTGCCAGCACAGCAAGTAGTCTAGAAACGTCCTTGGAGCACTAAATTATAGAAGTAATTAAATTGTGGATAACGCCGTCTGACTTGTGACAGCGGCGCCATCAGGGGGTGGTGGTATAATATCGATTTTAGGAAACGGGAATTTTTTAAAGAATAACAAATCACCTAATATATGTAGATATACAAATACATTTCACAGTGCTGTTGTACTTTATTATAATGCTGTTAACTGTATCATATTAGTCTACGCTCGTCAGATAATTAATTATTAACTAGTCTATATGCTATAAGAATAGACATCCTGAAACTGAGTTTTCGTTTTGGTGTGCCACCCCAACATTTTTAGTGGCCCCATCTGGCCACCCCTATGAAAAAATTTCTAGGAGCGCTGTCTTAGGATCAAAAGTATCACATAGTGTTGCTTTTCTGTCAGTTTCAGGTTGCTATAACGACAAAGAAAATAATACAGCAAACTTTATATGGTTAATGTTTTTATAGTGAATGGTAATTGAAAACTAGTAAATTGCTTCACATCATATTGAAAAAAACTGTGTATTATAGTAATTAATTGTCATTGCAAATTTGTGTGATGACTAAGACTTCAGCCTGGCAGTCTCCCTTTCAGATGATAATGCCTGCTTCAGTCTTTATTAGTAACCGAGGCATTCTAATTGGTTTCACTTTGGGAATTAATATACTAATTTGCAGAACATTCCAAGCTAGGCATTAGAGGACCAGAAAGTGTTCCTGCCTAATTCTTTTTAATGCATTTATTTGTTACATAGGTATTAGACTTTGCTCGGGAAACCTGCAGAAACCTCGCAGGGATAATGGTAAGAAAAGTAAAAAAAAAAGCTTACTAAAACACAGACCCTTTACAGTGCTAAGACCCTACAATCAGATGCATGCGTCAGAGTTATTTTCTTACAAATGTCACTGTTTCCTTTATGTAGTAGCCTGAGCCATGATTATTCTCCAACAGAAGGGTACAGAAGACAGCATTCTTTTAGTTTTGCGCTTCTGTTGATCCTGCTGTAATAACCTGTATTATTTGTACCGTGTTTTGATCATGCTTGTTCACTATATTAGATTCCATTTTCAAATTCAGTTGCATTTTAATATGGTTTAAGAGGTGAATGGTAACTTTAAAAAAAACATAAAACTATCATGGTATTCAATTTTGTTTGTGGTTTAAGAAAGCAGTGAAGCTGTTCTTGTGTCTGTTCATACACATGACATCATTATGGCTTTATCACTTTAAGTAACAAAATATAATATACATGTATCGCATACATGTTGAAAAATTGAATTATGTACTTTGCCCACATCTTTTCAGCACAAACAGAAATGAACATTATTTCAATATGCTTTAACTCTTATTCCATTTGCTTTGGGGTATGTCACAGACACAGATAAAATAATTTTTAAAAACATTCATGAATTAACAATGATGGATTTTAAATGAAAACAGAAATTATTGTTTAATTTGAATAAGGAGTAAGGAGTCCATTTCCAAACACCTACATTCCCTGACTAGCCTACACATGGTTTCATCTGTTAAGAATGCATTGTCTAATGTTTAAAGTAGTCTACAATAAATTATGTAAGCAAATCATATTTATTTAGTTTCAAGTTTCACAATATCATGTTATCATAGCTATTCATGCCACCAAACAAATCATTTACTCTGACTCGAGGTTAGAAGTAAAGATGTAACTTTTGACTCTTTGTTTGTGTACTTTAACTCAAGATCAAACTCAAAGCTTCTGCTTCTGTAAACTCTAGGATTTCTACATGTACTAAAGTAAAATTTATTAGTAGTATCCCTGCTTTCACTTCAGTGAAGTTCCATACCAATGACACGGTATGATTATCCAAAATTATATCATAATAATGCTTAAAAGTATCAAGGGAATTACCAGTACTTCTACAACACAGAGTAACACCATTACTTATACTAAGAAGCATTGATGTAAAAAATTTGTACATGTTAAAATCTAGATTTTATTGCTTACCCACATTTTATTAATGGGAGTAAATACTGCTACATATCCTGTATTGTAAAAATAGCTTTAAAGATATTTTTTGATTATTTAAACCCACTGGGTAAGGAATGAAACTTGTGTGTGCTGTGGATTGAGGCTATAAATGCCAGGTGATTATATCTGTAACTGAGGGGTTGCTCTGCATCTATTCTATATGAAGCTTGGGAAATGTTGATTAATTCAGTATGTCAGTGACAGGGTACCCTTTTGCTGTTTGCCCTAAACAACAAGATGACCTCTGCTGTTTGAGGAATTGAAACTGTCTGGACTTGAGTGCATGTGTCCACTATAAAATGACATGGCTCCCAGGACTACCATGACCACCCTGGAGGATTTGGGGTTTAATTCAGCAGATAATTGGCTTACATTAAGTGCATTACATTACATCAGTTGGTTTACATTAATGTAGTGCTTACATTATACTAGACTTATATTTGGATATAACCTGTGACTTTGTTATAATGAATACACTGTATATTATATACTATAATATATATGTAAATGTTATAATGTTTAATATTTGGCATGAGAAAGCATGTGCTCAGTACTTAGTAGTATCCAGTAAGAACATAGGAACGGAATCAAAAAAAGCAACATGTTATCAAAGAAAGATTTGTGTGACTGCTCCTTAGTAGATCTTACCAGCTCTCGTCTCAGCCCGGCCAAAGCGGTCTCTATGTTCAGGTGCCCCGCATGGCCACACTTCAATCTCTCCTCCCTGCACACTTCCTCTGCCAGTGCCTGGTTTCTGAACATCACTGCTGCTCTGTAGTCATCAAAAGTAGTTTCCTTAGAGGAAAAGTCTCTAAGTCTGGTCAGGACTGCTTCCATAGTGTTAATTCCTGAATAACAGTGTCTTGGTGGTTGTTGAATTACTTGAAGCTGTTTCTCAGCTGTAATAAGGACAGCTTTGTCTGTATTTCTTCACTTGCTCTCTACTCTAGCCAAGGTGCTAGTGACTAGGTCTAGACTGGTATGTTTATTATGAAGGAGTCTCATCCCTTTCCACAACTAATTAGAAGTTAACAGCAACATGTGGTCTGTGTGTGACGCAGAAAGAGAGACGTCACCTTTATCTGCTGTGTTTCCCAGGGTGACATTCTTGTTTACACACATACATGGTGCCTCTCTGAATAAGAACATGAGGACATGGAGTTGCCATGGTAATCTGAACAGTGCTCAACAGCATTTGGTTTTGTCTATGGAATGTCCCTGACACGGTCTGAAACCTGTGAGAACAGCTAAAACCACTAGCATATAATGTCTCTTCTTCCAGGTAATAAATCTTTAACAACTTTCAATATATGGAAATAGTTAGATAATTTAAAATGTCTAACACATGCCTAAATTAGGTTGAAATATTTTAAATCATTTTATAGCTATCAGAAACATAAAATGTGCTTATGTCTACAACATTGTGCAAAAGACCACTGTTAGATTTGTCATATTAGAAATGGTATAATGATCATATACTGTATGAATTGCTATAGACGACTTAGACTACACAGTGCTCTTTTCCACTGATCTTCATTTCAATATGCATGAACCTTAGCATATCTTAGCCTTTTCACTCTGTTCTCCTTACATAAAAGTGGTTTCTTGGCTGCTGTCCTTCCAGCAATTACAATTCCTGATCAAGCTTTTGCAAACAAAATGTCTTTTTCTATCAAATATTGCTGACAAATGTATCTAAATCTGTGTAACTGAGCACTTCTCCTTTGTCGAGACAATAGGTGTGGTATATTAATTGCACAGGTGTATCTTAGGCTGGTCACAATAAAAGGCCACTATAAAATGTGCAGTTTTATCACATAGCACAATGCCATAGATTTTTTGAGGGAGTGTGCAATTGGCATGCTGACTGCAGGAATGTCCACTAGAGCTGTTGCCCATGAATTGAATGTTAATTTCTCTGCCATAAACCATCTCTAAAGGAGTTTCAGAGAATTTGGCAGTACATCCAATAAGCCTCAAAACTGCAGACCACGTGTAACCACACCAGCCCAGGTCCAGATTGTCCACATCCAGCATTCTCACCTCCAAAACTGTCTGACCAGCCACCTGAACAGCTGCTGGAACAATCGGTTTGCAAAACCCAAGAAAATGGTAGAAACCGTCACAGGGAAGCTGCATGCTTATCTTCCCGCATCGAGGTCTACACCTGACTGTCGACTTGAGTGGGCAAATGCTCACATTCAGTGGCATATGGAACGTTGGAGAGGCATTCTCCCGGTTTTCACTGTACAGGGCAGATGGCAGACTGCGTGTATGATGCTGTGTAGGTGAGCGGTTTGTTGATGTCTACGTTGTGCATCAAATGGCCCATGGAGGTTGTGGGGTTATGTTATGGGCAGGCATATGTTATACACAATGAACACAGGTGCTTTTTGTCAAATTTTTTTATTTTTGCACTGCACATGTTGATCACAACAGGTATTGACTGACTGGTTTGACCCCCCAATACAGTAAATTACAGTAAACAGTAAGAAAGTAAACTGCACATTTTAAAGTGGTCTTTTAGCGTGACCACCCAAAGGTACACCTGTGCAATAATCATGCTGTCTAATCAGCATCTTGATATTCCACAAGTTTGAGAAAAATATTCGAGAGACTTTTGTATATGTCAGACTCAGTTAGGGCGAAGCAAAGATGGCGGAGGCAAATGCAACTTCCCAGGTGAACAGGAGGCTTTATTGATAGACGTAATCCAGAAATCGTAGTCAGACGGAAAAGAAGTCGAAAACCAGAGAGAAACAACCAAATCCAATCCGGCTTGACAGTTTACATAGAAAAAGTCTTAGATCTTTGAGTTCAATTCATGAAAAATGGGAACAAAAACAAATTGTTGCATTTATATTTTTGTTCAGAATAATTTAATGGTGGGCTTATACTTTTATACAGTACTGTACATCAAAACACAACTCATTCCCTGATAAGCTTATGTAGAACTCTAGATTGGATCTAAGGATTCATGTATGGCGTGGTCAATATATAAAAGAACTATAACATTAATGTAACTACTTGTATTTATTCGATCTTGTTATATCCCTTGATCACCTGACTGCATGGTAGCAGATACCTTAGGGGTTGCTCTGAGCAACTCACTCAAATAAAAAAATGCACTTAAACATGGGACAAAAATAGCCATCAACCAATTATGGCAATATTTAACCCTGACATATTCAAACACTTGGATCAACCCAACAAAGAGACTACTAGCTATCTGACGCCACAGACCTGCAGGCATGAATAAGTGCAAAGTGATTTATGTGTTTGTGCCTCTGAGGGCAGGAACGCTCAGACCACTGGCAACTCCTGAGCACAACCCTGCATGCAGTTTAGCTTCTTTGTGACTAAGCACTTGAATGAAGATGGATCAGTTAGAATGCACTAAAAACACTAACACTGCTCTCAAAATTATAGCTATCAATGTCATTTTTTCCCCCAAAATTTTGGTAAGTCTTCTGGCACTTAAAAAATTTAAAATAACCTATTTTGACTCCTTAATGGTCAAAACATTGAAGACCAATTACTTTTCAGATAGCAGCTCAGGTGAAGCCAGACGCTGGAGTCACTGAGGGTCTGAGTTCTATTCTGTAGAATGAATTGCAATGTGAAGGCCAGGTGGTGCTTTTACAGAATCCCTGTGATGTACTGGTTCACTGACCAGGGTGTACATACAATATGCTCCAAAAATTCCCCACAACCTTCATTAGCATAAGCAAAGGTAAAACTTTTAAAAAAGGTAAACCTTTTTAAAAAATGTTTTTTTCTTTTACTTTTCAGATGGGAACGAAGATTGATAATTTGAGCTCTTCTTTGTGGTAGGCATGGTACAGATGCCGTTTTCATATACGGTATTCAAAAGTGGACAATCTCATCCCCAAATGGCCAGTCGAGCACAGCTACATTGAATACCAACAGAATGATAATAGTACGATAACAATGACTCTTGGTCTTAAGTTCAGAATTTCCCCAGACCCTACAGTCTACTGGATTAAAGTACAAGATGAGTCAAAAGTCACAGGACACCATTTTATTTCAGAAACAAAATGGACAATGACACATCTGAATACCTCAGCAAATACTGGGTGAGGAGGCCTTGTACGGAACATGGCCGCCATCCTGAAAGCCACCATATTGGATCAAGGGCAAGTTTTTCCCGATGAGAAATGTATCAAAGAAGATTAAAACTGTGATCAGAATTTTTAGCATTTTTTAAAATTACACAAGACATTTCTTTTTAAGAAACCAATAAGAGTCAAAAAACTTTAGATTACTAAGATACGGTTATGGTTAAGTGTAGTATTAATGATCTAAAGTGATTATTATGCCAATAGAAGTATAGCTATACCCATGAGTGTGTGTGTGTAACTACTTTAAGGGTCGTGTGCTTTCTTGCCAGTTAGCTCACACTTGAACTAGAGACTGTTCCAACTTGGTTGATGTGTTTAGTGCTTTTTTATGTGTATGACTTTCCACTATTTATTTGTAGCAAGCTGTAAATGGTGTTCATAAATGCATGTGCCTGTCCTACTGTATATTCTCTCTAACCTATAACCATACCACAAACATAATACTGTCTATCAATGCATTTTTGCATGTCATAACAGTACATTACTGTATTTTTCATATTTATTGTGAATTTCCCTAAATTAAAAATATACTGGCATTAGGGACTTGGTAACGATAACATTCCATGTCCATTTCAGTCAACATCCTGTTTTACAGAACAAAATGCAGATGTTAAAAATACACACGTGTATAAAAAAAAAAATTCTGGCATTGCCATTGTATCAAAATGTAAAAGTGGCATTAGGACGTCTCTCAAGCCTAGCGTAGACCACCTGAATTTTGCTGCACCATTCTCACGGCAATAGTAATGATTTACGTTATCTTATTATGATCATACAGTAATGCAGGGACCAGTGTTGGGCAGCTTTAACACAGAGTAGGTTCAAGCTAGAAAGGGATAACTAAACAGTCTAGAAAATAATCAAATTGAAGTTTTATTTTTGTTACTGCATCAGCTAAAGGACATACAAGGGCAGGGTATCAGTGACAGTGCTGACACCACTTGACCAAGGCTGTTCCCAATTCTACATGAAAGGTAGCATGTTACAGTATTAATGATGCTGTTGGTAGCCAGTGCCAGTTTAACGTACTGTTACAGAGAACAGCAGATATGTTCTGTTTATTCATCATTGTTCACTTTTCTGCATCTGGCTCATTGCTGTGCTTACAAATAGTAACTTGCTCACTATTACATGACTGATCAGTGATCATTTCAAAGGCTATTCAATTAATTGGCAACTAAATGGGCTGATCGAAAACCCTGTTGAGAAAAACACGATTGCGACGCAACAGACTTGGAGAATGTAATTCATGGCTGAATAATAGAAGGGTTTGGGTTCACACTGATGTCTGGCCCAGAAGTCTTGTGTTTCCTGTGCCTGCTCCTCTTCTTTTTCTCTCCATCTGTCCTGTTGGATTGTTGAGGCATTGGTTTCTTCTTCTTTTTTAGGCAGCTGAGAGGATTTGGGTTGCCTGACTTCCGCTTGCGTTTTTTACCTTTCCGCTCCTCGCCGTCCCTACTGACACCCTGCTCAGCTTTCAGGTTCTGGATGCTCTGCTGATGATGCGGGCTCACAAGCTTGCCCAGTTGTGCTTCCTCAACGTGCTTCACTGAACACGCAGATGGCTTGTCCAGCACCATGGTGTTAAGGATAATGTAGATCAGGGGCACACCAGGAATCTTCATAAGAGCCTCTGTTAACTCTCTGTCCTGTAGCGGATACAAAGCCATTGATACGTTCTTATTTAAAGACTGTGCAACTGATTATAGAATAAGTAATAGAAGCCCTGCAAATACAATATTTACATTATTTATGTTATTACCTGTGTTGCTACAAAGTAGTGATGTGGATTTGTCCCCTTAAGCATGGACAACAGACACTCTGAGGCAGGAACAGGCTGCTTATTGTGCTTACATTTCCGTATCTGAAACCGCTGCAGGATTAATTTAGCTCCATACAGGTCTTTTGAAAGAGTCTCAAGTTCCTTCAAAGCACATCTGTGTACAAAGACAACAAAATTGCAATACATTACACCAAAACACATTATTCTCAGAGCAACATGAATAATGTCACTACGTCCATATCAATGACGTGACAGGATGCTACTTGAATTGGCATACAGTTGAAACAATGTGAATGTGTCTTGAACAGTGTAATAACATTTTATTATAGTTTATTATCCATGATTTTCCTATTAAAAATTCATATACGGTTCCTCTCTACCTGTCTCTACATACCTGTCTATTCCATTTCAGGGTTGTAAAGGGCCTGGGGCTTAACTGGCAGCATAAAGCACAAAGAGGCAGACATCCCAGGGGGAAACTGGTGGAAACCCATGATCCAGACACAGGGCAAACATGAAAACTTCACACAGGATTGCATTGTATGTGAGGCAACAGTCAACTAACCACTGCATCACAATACCACCCCTAAAATATTCCTGTATATTCAAAATTTCCTACTTCCTACATGCAAGTTTAATACACTGCTGCAAGGAACAAGCAATTGTGGGGGTTAAACTTACAGACTCGACTGTGGCAGCTTGGCAGAGTCCTTTACCTTAACCGCTAGGCTACCACAGTCCATAACAGTTGATACTCTGTTTAGTTTTAGTAAACAGATAACAGTGTAATAAAGTTGGAAAATTACTGATTTGTTATGATGTTTTATTACTTCAAGTAACAAAAATAAGTTATTACATCAATAGTTAGAATCAGATAATATACTCCATGATCACTTTGCTAGGTACATACTTCTATACTCACTGTTCATTTTATCAGTTTCACTTACCTTATACTCTATAGTTCTACAATTATAGACTGCATTTTATCTATTTCTCAACATGCCTTGTTTGACCCCTTCAGTCTTTTTTCTAATGTGGTGGTGTGTTTTTGTGTGTTGTACTGATATGATGTATCAGACCCAGCAGTCCTGCTGGAATTTTAAAACACTGTTTTCAGTCAGTATGCACTCTATTAAACGAATCAACCTTATTGTTCCTCCTTGTAGATGCAGTCAGGGACGGTAGCTCATCTAGGACTATGTACAGTCCAGCAGTGACACTGAGGTGTGTCTGATCCACTCATACCAGCACAACATACAATAACACACCCCGTCAGCTTACGTTACATAGCAACTGCATACAGACTGTATGTGGGTAAATAACACAAAAGCAAATATGTCTCAATAATAAACCAACATAACGTGACATATAAATTATGAATATAGTTCCAGGTATTGTACCACAATATTTTTGATCATTTATTCATTATTCACTGTACAAGATGATAAGAATACGACAAAGAGCACAAAGTGTAATAAGTATATAAGTGTAATAACTGTTACTCACTTGGTGGTGCAGAGCTGAACGTCTCCCATGAAGTACTTCGGTATTTGTTCTTTAATTTGGATCTTGTTCTTCAGAGCTGTCTGGCAGAATGTGCCATCGATCAAGATTTGAAACGGTTCCCGAAATCCAAAGTTGTACTTGTAAAAACTGATGGTTTTCTTCGCGTTTTTCTGCCGTTTGATCTTCATTCTCGAATAAAAACAGTGCACCTAACTTGCTGCTAAAGCTGGAACAACGACGATTTATTTCACCCGTTTAACGGTGTGTGAAAGTAATAAAAAAAAACCTATATACATATACATTTATATACTATAAGTCTACACGCGACTTCTCTACTCCATTAAAATACAAACCAGCATGGCACTTAGGCTGCGACGTTACGATCAAATCTGTCCGTACAGAAACAGGCAACGGTTACTATGCTTAAACATACTATGGTTAATACAGTCATAGTAATTGCCAACAGCTTGTGCTAAAAACCTGTCCACTTTTAAACTGTATTTATTTTTTAAACGGTATATATTCATTTTACGAGTGCTAAATTGTATCCGGTGCAGTCAGGAACCATTGAAGAGTATATTACAGCTTACACCGACGCACCTGAATCTATATTGGTGTGTTCGAAAGGATGGCGACTCGCAGAGGGTTTTTATGCACGGTAGCACGAGTGTGGAATCTCCTGTTAGACAGATCAAGGTACGAACATTTGGTCTTTAGAGACGAATCGTTACGATGTTAACTGACATGTACGTCGTGATCTTGGTGATGTTACATTTACATTTGAGTCACTTCAGTGAATCGAATCGGAAATTGAATCTGTTCAGTTAAGTGACTCGTTTAGTTACATCACAGACACAGTACTAAATTGACAGGGAAAAGTTCAGGTGGTGGAGGGCCCTGGTTAGGCTATGGTTTTCCCACAGGGTAGCCCACTTATTAGGACACAATAGAATATATTGTGCAAGCTCATCAAGTTCCTTTACTAATATACTATTATTTTAAAATCCAAATAGTCTTAAATAGATGAGTCAGTTACTAACTGATAAAGATGTGATAACTGTGCACATGCACATCTTGTTTACTCTAGAAAGAAAAGATACAAAAAACCCAAAAAAAAAACAAAACAACAAACAGACAATGAGCATCATGGCCACTTTATCATAGCCAGCGAGGCTACATCATTTCAGCATGTATGTAAGGATGAACAGTGTGAAATAGGTCATTGTTAATATTGTAACTGAAATAAGTAATGCTTTATAAGTAAATGTTAATGTCATATATTTAATATTGCAAACTATCACTGCTGAACCTATGAAAGCTACCAGTTTGTAGTGAATAAGTTTGATGAAAGTCCATTAAATGGGAGTATTCACCGATATAAATAAGGGAAGAAATTATCTACACATGCTTTAAATAAATTGCGTTTTTATGTTACTTTGTTTATCCATTTTCCACAATATTTGATAGAAAAAGGGCCTTTTGAATACCTAGAAAAAGTCATATATTGTTGAGTTCAGCTCATAAAAATGGGAGCAAAAACAAAAGTATTGCGTTTATATTTTTGTTCATTGTTTACATACAGTATCTCACAAAATTGACAACACCCCTCATATTTGTGTAAATATATTATGTCTTTTCTTGGGACAACACTAAATACATGGCACTTGTATTATAATACATGGTTCCAATGTAAAGTAGTCAGTCTACACACAGCCATTAATGTCTAAACCGCTGGCAACAAAAGTGAGTACACCACTAAGTGAAAATGGCCAAATTGTGACTAAAGTGTCAATATTTCATACGGCCATCGTTATTTTCCAGCACTGCCTTAACTCTCTTGGGCATGGAGTTCACTAGAGCTTCAAAAGTTGTCACTGGAATCCTCTTTCACGCCTCCATGATGACATCACTTAGCTTGTGGATATTAGAGACCTTGCTCAATAGGGTTTAGGTCTGGAGACATGTAGAGCAACAGTTCTTTTTTTTCAGATCCTCTGAGAATTCTTTGCCATGAGGTCCCGTGTTGAACTTTCAGTGACCAGTATGAGAAAGTGTGAGAAAGATGACACAAAATTGAACACACCTTCTCCCCAGTCATACCTGAGATCTTGTAACACTTGCGCGTCAAATGATACTAGGTATAAAAATGGCAATTTGGCAAAATTTGTCCATTTTCATTTCATGTGTTCAATTTTGTTGCCAGCAGTTTAGACATTAATGGCTGTGTGTTGAGTTATTTTGAGGGCACAGCAAATGTACGCTGTTACACAAGCAGTAGACTGACTACTTTACATTATATCAAAGTGTCTTATCTACCTATGAAAATATATAATAGTTACAAAAATATGATATACGTTAAATACTGTATATACAGTGGGTACGAAAAGTATTCAGACGCCTCAATTTTTCACTCTTTGTTTCATTGCAGCCATTTGTTAATAATCAAAAAAAGTTCATTTTATTTCTCATTAATGTACATTCAACATCCCATCTTGACAGAAAAAAAACAGATGTAGAAATGTTTGTAAATTTAGTAAAAAAGAAAAACTGAAATATCACCTGGTAGTAAGTATTTAGAACCTTTGCTGTGACACTCATATTTAACTCACAAGCTGTCCATTTCTTCTTATCCTTCTTGAGATGGTTCTACTC